>CAJUYG010001862.1:13997-39181 GCA_910591675.1 Galerucella calmariensis | reverse complement strand
GAAAATTCACTGTCACTATCCATTTTTCAAATAGCTATTTATAAACAAACAACTTTCTTATAAACTAAAAATGGAATAATGACGTTTCATTAATTCCATAGTCTACTATTTTCACAAAATAGTAGGTAGGTACTTAAATATACAATCACTGTTGCATCTAGGTGTATAATGCATTGCCTACCTTCTGACTGTTATATTTCTACTATCTTGAACTAAGAAATAAATCCTTCACTGTAGTATTGAATCAAAATAATATCAAAGTATGAGGTTTAAATTATTTTATAATTTCAATAAAATTGAACATATAAAATATACACATCCATCTATTTGTTGGTAGCGAAACCTACAGCGTTGTAAATCCAGTAACTTGTATAAATTGTAGATGTCAGTCAAATTATATAGGAATATTTATTAATTTCGTTCGAAATATCTTCAAATATTAATATTTCAACTAAAATATTCGGACTGCTCTACATTTTGTTTTAATATATCTATTATTTACTATCTTTCTTTAGTTTTTTGTAAATGAAAACAGGCGATCGGAAAAGTACGCTCTAGAGCGTAAATAATGTCAATTATGACAGATCGCGGAAAACATCAACTTTGCGGTTAGATTTGAGTGTGCAAAAGTCTACTTTGGGTAGTGATCGTAGGAAAATTTTTTTAACGGTTTTGTAAAGTATATTTTTGCGCGATCGATCTTTTTTGTTTATTTACAGCATCGGTTGTCAGGACGGTAGGTTGTGTTTACTGGTTTCTAAGTCTAACACGTCGGTAAGTGATTTACTTACCGTTCAGACGTCGGTAAGTAAACTACGTCTTAGCCCTACATACATTTAAGTGGTCCTAAATAATCTATTACTTCATTCATTACACAAAAGAAACAAAAAAAATTTGAAGATTGATATTTTTTAATGAACAGAATCGAACAGAACAATATAAAAGGTAATAAATAGAATGAAAACAATTTCACCAAAATGCAAATTATATTTTAAACTGATCGAGAAGTATAAATGTTACTTTTGACATTTCGTTCATTTCGAAGAAATTTAAACTATTTTATTCGAAATTTATTTCACTACGATCGCGCAAAAAATGGTATAAGCATCTCGAACGTTAAGGGCGAGTTGTATCAAACACTTAAACTCGGTTTAATGATAACTGATGTTTGGACTGTGACTGAAGGATGTATTTATTATCAACAGTAACACCATTCTAAACATCAGTCATAATTAAACCGAGTTTAGGTGTTTGACACAACTCGCCCTAAGGGTAATACCGGTCTCCAGCAAAATTGGAGGCTACGCTACGCTCAGCCTCCAAACATTGCTGTCGACCGGTAAACAACCCTTACCGTTCTTAATACTTAATATACTATTGTTAATATACTATTGTGGAGCAACAAATCGTATATTTTCAATTTGTAATAAAAGAATGTGAAGTCGTGTACACCCGATATATTTGTTATGTAAGTTTTTAATAATCTCTCATTTAGGATGAAAAATATTTGGAAAAAGAAGTTTAGAGAAATGGTTTTCACATATTTAATAAAAAACAAAGGAAGTATGTTGAAAATACAAAAAGATTGATATTTGGTAATTTGATCCTTTTCAAAATAATTTTAAATAGTCCGCCACTGGCGATCTCTTCTGTAGCAGCTATTGGCCATATGATTTATTGCAATTGGCCCATTAATTTCATGATTGCCGGTAAAAGTGAATACGATATACCTTGAGACAAAATATACGAAAATACTCGAGGTATAAGTTCAAAAAATATTTTAGCTGTCTAATAAAAGAAGTGATACGCCTATGGATTACGAATGCTTTATGATTTTAATACTCTCTCGTTCATAAAAATAGACTGTACATTATGGTAAATTCATGGTTCGCCGCCAGATCGGCAACCTTGCTGTGTTCGTGTTCATCAGACAATTTTAACCAATTCACCAGTGCTAATAATCTGTTAGTTGTAAAAAGTTATTATAATGACAACATAAGTTATTTGTGCAAATTTTAACATATCTTAGTCACATTATTGTGCATACGCAAACAACTTAAAGCAACTTGTTTTTTCTTTAAAGATGATCTGCATATTTTTTTCTGGAAATTGTTTACATCAATATATATTGACATGGCATAATTGTTGCTAAGAAAGAATCAACATTGATTCATATTTCCAAAAATAAACAAAACAAATTAAATAATATATTACATACTTCGGAAACATATCAGGCAGTATATCAAATAAAAAAACAACGTTTCTACTGTATTAGCATTTTTTATTTGAAAGCGAAAAACAAGGTAATGCACAAGTCAAGTATTAGGATATCTTCGCCTTTTATTTTAAGTTGACTGTGTTACTAAACCTTATGAGAAAAATTGGATCGAAAATTTAGTGCAAGCGTGCAAGGTTAAATTCTATATTTTACTAGCCTAAAAGTTTTGAACTATTTTTAAATGGTGCTCAAATTGTTTACCCTCAGCTAAAATCAGTGACTATAAAATAAAATTATTATTATTATATATTATTAGGTTCGTTCCAACCAGCAATTCTGTTATCGTACGTAACCAGTTATTGAACTATTGATTGCGCATGCGCGAAAGAAATTAGTAAAATTACTGGTAATCTCTAACCAAACGGTTGGAACGTTTAGTAGTTATTGTTATTAGGGATGCTGCTATGAATACTTTGCCATGAACAATTGATTTTAATATAATTGAGAATATAATTTAATTGTATTAACATTAATCAGAAAATGAAAGTTATTTTATTTGTAATTATAAAGCCTTCAGGCTTGAAAATACATAAAAATAAATACAACGAACTTATAAAAACCAAAATGGACAATTTTAACCTAAAAATATCAAATTAGTGAAACTTAATACTAATAATATCACCTATATCAAAATATCACAATAATAAGTAGTATTTGTAACCTTGATAATTATGTAGGTAAATGGCAAAATTATAATATATACCTGTGTTCTATTTCGACCATTTTTCAATTATATCATAAGTAGAAACAATTCAGCAGAATATAATGTGGTTTCGGACTCCATTCTTCCCTTTTTTATTTTATCAACGACTACACAAAGAAACAGTCAGTAAGAAACGGTGCACACTATTTTCAAAACAGTTCAAAAACTAAAAACTCACTTTCATATCCTATCTACACATCACATAAAAAAACAAATTTGACAGTTTAAGATGAAAATTTTACCATTGCGCATGTTTCTTACAGCAAGAATCGTTTGAATGGTAATTTTACTGGTCCACAAACGGGATGGAACAGAGAACTGAACCAGTAATTTCAGGTGGTTGGAACGATTTTTTCAACTGCGCATGTGTATTAGTAATATTACTGTCAATTACTGGTGGTTGGAACGAACCTATTATATTATTTATAGTTACTGCTAAAATACAATTAGAAAGACGTGCCGCAAAGTCTTCTCAAACCTTTTCTATAACTTCCAGAGTTATTTGTGCAATCTCAATACGTATCCTTCCTTTGACTTACTTCATTGATATTTTGTGGTCTATTTTGGTACACTTTACTTTTCAAGTAACCCCATAAAAAGAAACGAAGAGCAGTCAAATGAAATGACCTAGGCGGCCATTCGATTGTTCTTATTCGACCTATCCACCGATTTGGAAAGACGCTGTTCAAGTAGTTGCGCACAAAGACAGCATAGTGTGGAGGCGCACCATTTTGCAGCAGCTATAAATCATTTCTGTTTGGGAACAACTATTTCAATTCGGGGAGCAAAAAGTTTTGAAGAAATTATGAATTTCCAAAACCTGTTAAGGTTTCTTCGAAATAGTATGGTCCAATAATCCTATTATCTATTATTTCCGCCACAACATCAAATTTCTCTGGGTATTGAATACGGTACCCTTGGACGAGAGCTCCTTGTGTAGGCCTCCATTTGAGTTGGTGTTCCTTAACTAGCCAGTTCCCGACTTCCTCTCTTATGTGATCCTATGTATTTCCACAAAACGATTCCGGTCCTGTGAAGGCTCCTTTAGAGCCTTCTTTAGCTAGCTGGTCTGCCATTTCACTCCCTGCAATCCCCTCATGTGTCGGCACCCATATTAGAGACACTTTGTTGTCTCTTGCCAGCATGTCACCTAATGCTACTTGCCCTGAAGTGGTATGGGGATTATTTTGAAATGCTAACAGTTCATGTAGGTAGTTGTTTGTTTTTAGATATTGGTTTTCTACTACCTTTTTGGGGAAATCTTTGATATTACCTGTTTCTCTGAAATTTTTCTCAATTTATTCCTTTCATTTGCATCATACTGTATTATATTGAGTCCTTTGCTAAGAATCCACGTTTTATCGAAAACCTGTATTTTTAGAAGATTGTTTACCTTTTTTTCTTCGGAATAGATTATAAAAAACTGTGACCTTTTGCAGGAAGCTTAATTAAAAATTTATTTAGTTTGCTTAAAATTGCAACCAATTTTATTTCCACCAGTTAATAATGGTTCTTTTGCCGTACATTGTTTGCGTTAGAATAAGATCTATAGTCTGTTTCTCATTCAATAAATTTAAATTATGAAAATTAAACTGTATTTTCTTTTATTAATTTAATTTAATAAAAATGAAAATGTAACTTGTTAATAGTCCTAAACGAATGAATTTTATTACAACTGTAATCTTGACCGAATCTAATTAAATAACCAAAATAAACTAATATCGTAATCTCCGCCACTGCCGCAATGTTTATCGTTTAGCTGGCATTGTTCAGTTTTATTACCATATTGTATTTTGAGCTGAAACAGGGATGTAAAGATAACCAATACAGACACCTACTTGTTTTGCATTAGAATTTTAGTATTTTCTTATAAAATTCTTAGGATCACTCTGTAAGAGATAATTTTCTGTGTGAATATTTAATGAGGCTACTGTGCTGTCATACATTAAGAAATAAACTATAGTCTTTATTTCAGTACCTTTCTCAGAATGAATTATTTTGAATTCGGCTTTATTAGGAGCATTTTTTTGTTGTTTTCCCCACAATTTAGGGATATCCCAACGCCTCTGCAGTCAGTTAATTAGTTAGCCGACTAAATCGCCTGGCTTATTTTTTCTTAACTCTTTAAACATTTTACATTTTACTACAACATAAAATTTTTAACGATTGCATTGTTTCAATCCTTACAATGTGAAACTCTTCTCTGGAATTTTTAATTATATTTTATAAAAGTTTTTAAATTGTTTCGAACATATTTTTGGAAAAAAATTAAAATATTGACAAGTAGCGTTGATTATCCCCGCTTCACACCAGCCAGGTTTGCAATTTTGTGTTGGGATATAACAGGAGTGGTATAGGACAAGTTTTCAGCTTGCCTCAAATACCTACCCAAAAATTGGTGCCAGCTCTTGAGCTAACATGGCTGTAGTGGGAAATGTATATTATTAAACGAGCAATTTATGATAGCCATAATTCACGATGGGTGACGTTTGCGTCACGAGCCGCAGGCGAGGGGCGCAAGTCACCCAAGTGAATTATGGCCATAAATTGCGAGTAGAATACTATACTTTGTCCACGACAAACGTCACCCATCGTGAATTATGGCTATCATAAATTGCTCGTTTAATAATATACTATTTTCCACTACTAGCCAAATTTTAGACAATAATTAAAAATAATTCATAAACGCACCACGAGAAGCGTTTACCCCGACGTCTGACTGACAAGTACACTGTCAGTTTTCGATATATTAGGTGTGTTCTTTTTGACTGAGATCTCAGCTCACTTCAGTTGAAGTGATCTGATATAAAGTGATGTGAGTAAGCACCAAAAAGAACGACCTATTCAATTGAAACGCGAGATCTGCCGTCACATTCGTGAATAAGAGACATAAAACATATAAACATAACCTATCTGGAGTCTAGATCTCCAATAACCACGCTTGATTCATCCCCTCCACTTTATTTCCGACTCAAGTCCAACTGATACCCCCTTACATCACATTCAGCATCGGTGAAGGGGGAGGAAAAATCTCAGCTCACTTCGAAGTGAGTAAATAAAAAAGAACGCGCACATTACCGATGTGAGCTGAGATTAACTGAGATCTCAGTCAAAAAGAACACACCTATTATGAACGTACTCGTTATGTCATCAGTCATTTTGGGTTGAGCGCGAATTTTAAACTAATGGCATTTTTATTCAAATAATTTTATCTTGGTAGGTCGTTTCGAGCAGCAAATATATTAAAGACAATCTCCTGGGTAAACAAAATTATTATATTGCACACAAGTTTTTGTTGAACTACTTATCCCTGATTTCTCAAAATATTTGAATTTGTCCATTATTGACCTAGGTTAAAAAAAAACTATTAACCAATAGAGAAATTCAACTTCTCAGTTGGCTAAAACAAGCAAGAATTGTCAACTTCATGACTAGTAGTGGAAAAAAGTTATTTTTTTTTTACTTTTTGTTGTTTTAAGATGGATTTAGCCATGTTGATTGAAAAATGACCAAACTTCATTGTGTTGGTGTTGAGTTCCTAAGTAGCAGTCCCCGATCATTAATATTATTTTTAAACCCTTTAAACGACCATTAAAAGGGATATTTTAAAACTCCATTGAGGACACGTCCGGTTATAAATAGTCCCTTAATATAAGTTATATGAGAGGAGGCATTGATAATATTTAGCATTCTTTGTCCATGAGTTGATACTTCAAAAGTAATTTTCTTAAATAGAATCAATTAGCCCACTTAAACTGAAATATTTCCTTTTATAGTTACGTCTAGCGGAATTCGTTAAAGAATGCTTTTTATCTGCCAGATATGAATGAAGTCTCACAATTCTGTATCGTACCGGAACCTCCTACGGGCATATGATAACTTTTTGTCAATATCAGTCATAGACGTACCAATATCGTCTGGTAGATTTTTGTTATTTACTTTAGTAGATGAAAAACATTTTGGTTTAGTTTAATTCAAAATATATCGTTAGCATCTGCTGTCATAAATAACATCGGTGAATATCTTTATAGCTGAGTACACATGACTAAAAAGTCAAGAAAACATATATGAAAACATATATGTATCAGTTGAAGACAATTTTAACAAATTTAAAAATGTTCAAAATCTAAATATAATTTATCCTAATCAGGGGATTATTTTTAATTTAATGTTATCTTAAGAGATTTTAATTTGTGACGTCAATGTGTTGTCAAAAAATTTCTTGTAACAAATACCTGACGAGTAAGTAATTCTTTACCTACTTCTTATTTTACATTTTCCAACTTTTATTACATACTTGCAGGTATAGCACTGAAGATGGCTTAACAGCCGAAAGCGCTCTGCGATTTTTAAAAATTAAATTTTACACAGAATACAAATATGTTTTCTTGAATAAATAACATCCTCTTAAGCATAATTGTGCAGGGCCCGTATTCTTAAGGGACTAGTGAGAATCTCACCAATGAGATAGGTGTATTGCATGGTTGCCTAAAACATGAGAGTTTCAAATTTGTCATATTTTTAAAGGCAATAGTGAGATCTGCAATATCACCGGACGAAATCCAATACGCATGTTTCTAAGCTTCTCACCGCTTTTGGCGAGATTCTCTATCGGTCCGAACCATGAGAGATTGAATCTCTCTCGTTTCAGGCAACCCGTAATGCATCAATCTCATTGGTTAGATTCTCACTAGTCCCTTTAGAATACGGGCCCAGGCCGGATAATCTTGAAAAAGCAATAAATGGTTACTGGGTCGGATTAAAAAGGGTTCAAACCATAGAGAAATAAATAATAAGAGTGAACTCTGTAATAGAATAGGAAGGAAATTTATTTCTTTGTTTGGAAATTTCTTGTAATGTTATTCCGTAAGTGTATTCGGACACTTTCGAGTAGTTCCGTGTGAATATTCGGCTGATAGAAATAGAAACGGCTTCGAGGGTCTTTCTATCTGTTTTTATGTACATACTTATCCCGTTTTGCCATTGTTTATGTTGATTATTGAGTATGTTGTTTTTCCACTACTTGCTGTGAAGTTGACAATTATTGCTTCTTCTAGCCAACGTAGAAATTGAATTTCTCTATTAGTGGTTAATAATTCTTTCTATTAATAACCTAAGTCAATAATGGACAAATTCAAATATTTTTAGAATTCGGGGATGGTAGTTCAACAAAAACTTGTGCAGCATAATTTTGTATACTCAGGAGATTGCCTTTAACATATTTGCTGCTTGAAATTACCTGCTAATGTTACCATTATTTTATGACAAACTAACCTCAAAAGTATATTATAAAAAATGTCTTACCTATGATAAATGATAATAAATCCTGTGATAATAGTTCCAAGTTCCAATGATAATAAAAATAAGTGGATACAAAAATGGCAACGACCAGTCTCGAATTAAAATATTGGGAGGCGGGGTTGGTTAATTCAGTTAGTTGCTGGAAGCGCAATGCGCTACAGGTTGCGCAGAAACGTTGTTCCAGCTCCTTCCATACTTTTTAAAACCTCTTTTATTATTTCTCTATGGTTAAAAATAAATAATATTTGAAAACAGTATTTTTATTTATTGGCAAATGAAATGCAATTTAATTTGTTGAAATTGTACAACGTGAGCTCATTAAACTACTAAAATATAATAAAAGTTTTAGTCAATTTTTTAGGATCCTGAACTTAGGACACTAAAATATTGACTAGAAAAAAATGTGCTTGCAACACACCATGTTTAAGTCACTTATTTAGGTTGTGAATATGCGCACTGAGCAGTATGATTTTGTTAGTAACCTGTCACTTTTCAGATTTTAGCAAAGAATGGACACAGAATTTTTATTGTTAGCAGCAGCAACTCTTATTAATATAGTAGTTGTTAGGAATTATATAAGAACAAGAAGCCCTCATGTGTTTATTTTTTTATTGAGAACTTTTAACTATGTAAAGGCAAGGTCTTTCTTTATATAGTTCAATAAGTCGAAGTACTTGATCATGAGACCACGACATTTTTGATGTTTAAAATAGCTCAAACGAAAAACTTTCACATACACAACATTCTCACCCCTCAATAAACGATATAATATATAATCTTTGAATAAACGTTGGTTATGTAGCAGAACCAGTGTCACCACCATCATTAAAAATGAAAAAATCAATAACCTTGAAACCCTATATGTTTGCTCCAAGTTGTCATTTAATTGATAGAAAATGGGACTGGTTCTAAATATTTTCTATCAATTAAAATTGAACAATAATAGGGCAAGTTTCGATGAAAAATTGATGATAAATGTATATGTATCTATCATTTATTTAGAATCCTAAAAAATTGACTAAAACTTGTACTAAATCATTGATAATTACAAACGGGCGTGAGCCGATTCTGATCAACTTTTTTCGATGTTACCAGAGCTTTGCGCTTTCTAAAATTTATTTATGAATCCGGCAGAGTAATAAATCTTCGTGACCCTTGCAAAACTAATACAGGATGAACCATCCAAGTAATATTGAATTATTGTCGTGAATATTATTGTTTTTTTCTATGTCTGTGTTGGGCAGGTAGCATCACTTCGTATCAGGACGATTTTAGGATTTTTTCTATGGTCAAGAAATTGAAAATTAAGTTATTACGGTAGTCAGTGACGTGAGCTGAGAAAGAAAAAATTATGAAAAAGTAAAAAATTGAGTGCACGTTGTGATTTGAGTAAGTTTATTTACTTGAGTTGAAGCGGCGCATCCAGAATCGTTTGACAAAAATATACGGTCACTGGTAAAGTTGCCATTATGATTAAAAGTTCATAAATTGTGGGAAACAAATCTTATGGCATCTTTCCAAAGCTTCAATCGCATTTTGTGGCTTTTCTGTTTTATCTTTCATAAACTGGTCCCAACTGGCTTTTTTTACCATTAACAGTTTTAATTTGAGTTGGGCGCCCGTCTCTTAAGGGGGCGGGGGTTGTCGGCATAAAATTCTGTTTGTCCGACTCTGTAGAATTGAAATGTAAAATTCCAGTTACATTATCAAGTTTTCTATTTATAGCACACGTAATCGAACGTTTTGTTAGCAGTCGAAAAAGACCAGGAACGACGTCATACCAACATATCAAATGCTCACAATTATCTATTAAAAAACTATTCCACATATGTATATAGTTGAAATAATACCCTTCTTGGTGTGCGTCATCGATTTTTAATGTCCTTCTAACACATTACGTAGGAAGAAATAGAAAAAAGGCAGGTCTGTGATTAATCCTAATCAAAATATCTCAATAATGAACCGTTTAAATGTATTACAAATCTTAACCCTAATCTTTGACTTACAAAAATTTGATTAGTTGATGTTAAGATTACGCGCAAGCTCAACCTATCAATCGATAATTTAAAATACTATGAAGGCGTTACTTTCGTAGCGGCAATGTGTCTTACGTCTTTTTCTACTGTCACACTGACAGTTCTCGACAGGTCTGTACTTTGTTGTTTACGGTCAAATATTATTTATGAAAAGTGAATATTAATCTTATTGATTTATTTATTTGAATGATACAAAAATATGCATGAATACACGGAAAAACATCAGTATTTGGAAAGTTTTCAAGTATCATCAGTTAGAAAAAGAAGCTGGTGATTATTAATTGCATAGCCTTTTCTAATTTGGCTGAATACGATCCTGATGATTTTATTGGAATTTTAGTTCTTTACGCCAGTTTGAGCGACCAGGGGTCGCGACGCAAAAGATCTGACCGTTACGCGTTACTTTACGCTACGTTATGTTACATTGCTTCGTTCTGTGCCTTGCTTGCGTGCTTGTGCCTCCTTAGTCTCTCTCGTTTACGAAGCAGCGATTCATAATAATAATATGCTCCTGCCCGGATTCGAACCCGGGCCGCCCGCGTGGATTGCGAGCATTCTACCACTGAACCACCGGTGCTATATTAAAATTCTATGCAAAGCTGGTATTCGCAGTGCTGGTGATCTACTTAAATTTGTTCGGATCAAGTTTTACTATTATTTCCATAATTTGTTTTGCGCGATTAAGAGGTCTAGTACATTTACTTTTCGAAATACAGGGTGTTGAAATTTGGAAAACTTGAATGTTTTAATTCTATAACTTTAAAATGGATGGATAAATTGATTTGACATTTGGCAGGTTGTTTTTAAATGTAAAAGGGCATATTTTGATAAAAATATTAGTTTGTGCAACTAGTGTGGATATGATGGCCATATCGCACGAGGACGGAGTTTGGGCACGTCGCCGTAGGCGGAGTGCTCTATCGTTCAAGTGCGATATGGACAATCCACACGAGTCGAACAGCATATTTTTACCACTCAAGAAAAAATCTAGAAAATAAAAATTTCTATAAACTGTAATATAACTTCAAATTGAAAATTTAACAATTCATTTTTATGTTACCACTAATTTTTTTGTGGTAAACGCACAGTTCTTGAATGTCCAATTTGTATAATGCTACGGTTTCCTTTTTTAAATATACGATGCTGTTATAAGTAGATATTGCCAGTCGGACTCCCTCATGGAGGGTACCGTACCATTATCTATAATAATGAATATTCTGCTAAATATTTTTAACAAACCTGTTGTCGTTATTAATATCAAGCAGAATAATTATTTAAAAATAAAATTAACAATAAAAAAAACTTCACGGGGAATCGAACCCGGGTCTACCGCGTGAAAGTCTGGCTTGCTTACTACTCCACCACCGAGGAATATGCAAATTGTTTATCTATAACGTCACATAATGTATTACATAATTTTTGCTTAAAAGGAATTAAAGTTCCTTCCGTGTGTCCCGCGACACGTTCCACCTTTTTATCAAATTTAAGGTTAATTTTATGTCAAAATATTCAAATAAAATAAACGACATGCCGAAAACCCGGATATACGTCACAATCGATGACGCACACCAAGAAGGGTATTATTTCAACCATATAGTCATTTTTTTATAATACATATAACGTGTCATTGTTGAATACATTAATACTGAACGGAAAAAATTCCATAGCAATGTAATAAAATGCACTGATACATCAAGACCTAATGTAGCATAGTGAATTCCAACTATTTTAAAGTTAAACTTATTATTCCGCTTTTTTTGGGATGATTATGTCAAATAAATAAAATTTTGACATCTATTTTACAAACGTCATGTCCTAGGGTCCTAGCCTATGTAATGAACGATAGCATCAAAAGAAGGTTACTTGAAATCTACACTGTGTTCTTTATAAGATGCGACATAGGGATTCCTGTACAAAACTGTCAAACGCGCTTTTTTACCAAATAGCGTTCATAAAAAATAATAACAGATTTGGAAAGGTCTTTAAAAAATAAGCTCAAATGCACTCTTAATTCTCTTAAATTTGCTCTGGTTTAATAAAAAAAATGGGTAGTCATGTTTAAAGAAGTTGAATTCCATTTTTATACCACTTTTATATACTTTAAATCTCGTAGGGAATAGCCAGCAGGGTAAGGGCACGGAAAATTAAAAAATTCAACCTGATGTATGGCGGTTCGATTCGCCGCTGCGTTTGGAACACTGTTTAGCAGCAAACGGAGAAAAATTTGAGCATTTTATTAAATAAATACATATTTGAAACAAATAACTTAGCTTTATTTTAAATTTAATGTTTTTTAGACAAAAATTTTGAAAAAACAACTAAATACAAAAAGAAAAAAATTCCACCTCAGCGGCGAATCGAACCCATAAAGAAAAAGTAGTAGGCATATACATCTAGAATCATCTAGAGCTGTCATTGAAACTACTGTGCTGTCTGAGACGTCCAAGTGATTGGTCGATTCTTCCCAAATTCTACGCATTTGGCGAAATGGCAATTTTAATTCTTTTTACCCGAATATCATTAATCTTTCAGTAATGAAACCCTGTATACAAGACAACATTGCCCAATGACATAAAAAAAGAAGTGGAATAGAGTGTAATTATACAGTTCTCTTTGTTTCTATTGTCAAAGGATTTTAAAGCTCTTCAAAGAAGTAGTGTACCTACAAAAAGCTGGAAGCTTAGAAAAGTGTACCGAAAGCCTCAGAGGATGGAGAAGTTTATTTAAAACCACGGAATCCGCATATATCCAATGAATTGTCTCAAAAGATCAGATTCTCACTCCACAAATCGTATAGGATATAATACTCTTCTGTACGTTTCCTGTGGTATATTCATTATTAGAGAAAACTGTCAATCATAGCAACGAACATCAACAAGACAAGAAGGGTCACTCTCCGTCGGAACTTTCATGTCCAGCTTACACAAGTGCGCCGACGATTTCGACAAATTCCTGGAGCCGTACACGTGCTCGTGCTTATACAAGGTTGATGCAAACCGCTAGCGATTAAAACGAATAAACGTTCACTTACCAGGGTGATTTAAAAACATCTAGCAATAATTGTTATTGTAACCTATTCCGCTTAGTGGGAATTAAAATAAAAAAGGGAATATCGTCAGGATATTTAATTGATGAATCTAAACATAATTATAAAAAGAACTGGTAGCAAAAATGAAGGGAAAAATGAAAGTTACATCAAAAAGTAATAATGTAGTAAGCTACAGATGAGACTAGTAGGTATAAAAATTAACAATAAAATGTTTGCAAATGCCAACTTAAATAGGGATTCTAATATAAAATGTATACAGATCATTACAGGTTGATTCGAATCCGAGGCCATCAAAGAGTACCAACTTACCTAACAGTAAAATACGGGTACTGGGAAATAATTATCGCGATTCGAAAATTTTGAGAATCGATACACGAACCATCCAAAATGAAAGGCGTTTAACCAAACGAGTTAAAATCTATGAATTTTGGAAGTCTTTCATATTGAATATGCCGGTTTTCAAAGATGTTTTAAGATATTTAATTTTATGTTAGGTTTCATTGATTGTTTCGAAGAATATCTATTTTTTATATCCTGGTTCGCAAATTTAATTGTAAAATAAATCCACAGCCTAAGGTTCGCAAATTTAATTGTAAAATAAATCCGCAGCCTAATATATAGGTTTAAAAATATTTATCAGGAAACTCTTTACAAGGATGTGTAAACAGTAAATTTTCATATAATTTTCTAAGGGTCGCTCCAACGTTCTTGTGACAACTAATTTTATTAAAATTTTCAACAAAGAGTATTTCTAGTTGTTTAACATATTCTACAATATTACTAGGAGGTACATTCAGACACCTCCATAGTTTTTAGACGTCGAATATGCTTTATGCTCTAAAAATACAGCCGCTTCTTTTGGTAATGTCTTTTCATCATTTTACTTTGTGCAAGCACTACAAGAGTGTTGCAGCAAACATTTCCTTAATAGATAGCCAGATATGTAAACTATGGCATTGCCATCCGTACTTTCTATAGTCGCATGTGAGAACTGTTAAAGAGCTATTATTTGTCAATATGGGTACATCGAGATTTTTATATTCGTCTAGCATATCAGGAGTTACATTGAGCAAAACTGTATTAATATCTTTAATAGAATTGTCACCTTCAACCTCATTTAAATATTTTAGAGAAAATAATTTCTTGAATGCCCTACAATTGAATTGGGGTTGGATTTCTCGAGTTTCCGCAACAATTTCTTACCAGACCAAAAACATTTTCAATACAATCCTGATTAAGGTCCCTTGTTAAAAGAAATGAATAATTCCTGCATTTTAAGGTTTCCCATAAAGACAGAGCAGAGGTAATAGTAATTTTCCAGCCATTTATAAAGTGCATAGTATTGTTTATACATTTTTCGACGTATGTTGCCTTTCCACAAAACACTAACTACGTAAATGTTTATTTTATTTCTAAAGGAAAATTCGCTCACTCAAAAAGACAACTGGTATATTTCTTTACGTATCCCTACGACGGACAACCTGTTTATGCATATCGCGCGTAGGAGACTTACGGTGCTCTATACACAGTAGCATCCGATATTCGAGCGAGATAGGCATAACGAGTGGAGGAGCTTAGAGTGATCCTTCTTGTCTTGTTAAGTTCGTTGATCATAGTCAACAAGGACGATTTCCTTTAATTTAGCCGCCGTTGAGAAAAGTGATTTCTGCGTCAAAAATATTTCCTTTATTTGGCATAAAGCCGGCCGCGTACAGACGATATGTAACTAACCGGTAGGTTGGTGATTTTCCAATTATTAATCGAGAAAATCTCGAACAAACTAGAATTTGAATTTCATATCAATACAATATTATTATTTATATGACTTTCTAGTGATTTGTAGATAATAATCCAAACTTCTCCAATGACTCGACTAATTTACATAGTTGGAACAAAGTAATTATGAAACCTACTTCAAGTTACCTTGTTTTGTTGAAAGGGTACGCGGTAGAAACAACTTTTTAAATCGAATATTCACATTCACTTTCAACTAATAAGGTGAACAAAACAGTTAGAACAACGTGCTATCAAAAAAAATAACTCAATTAATTTTCTTGATTTAAATAAACAAATAGCCACATCCATTTTGCCGCTGAGTGTATTATTTTAGACTTGTTTTTTAATTTTTGGACCTTTAGTTCTTTACGTCAGGTTATGTTTGAGCGACCAGGGGTTGCGACGCAAAAGATCTGACCGTTACGCGTTACGTTACGCTACGTTATGTTACGTTGCTTCGTTATGTGCCTCGCTTGCGTGCTTGTGCTCTAGTCTCTCTCTCGTTTACGAAGCAGCGATTCATATGCTCCGTCCGGGATTCGAAACCGGGCCGCCCGCGTTCATTCTACCACTGAATCACCGATGCTATATTAAAATTCTATGCAAAGCTGGTATTCGCAGTGCTGGTGATCTACTTGAATTTGTTCGGATGAATTTTTACTATTATTTCCATAATACAGTGTTGAAATTTTGAAAACTTGAATGTTTTAATTCGATAACTTTAAAATGGATGGATAAATTGATTTGACATTTGGCAGGTTGTTTTTAAATGTAAAAGTGCATATTTTGAAAGAAATAGTAGTTTGTGCAACTAGTGTGGATATGATGGCCCTATCGCACGAGGACGACGAAGCGAATCCACACGAGTCGAGCAGTATATTTTTTCTACGACCCACTTAAGAAAAAATCTAGAAAATAAAAATTTCTATAAACTGTAATATAACTTCAAATTAAAAATTTAACAATTCAATTTTATGTTTCCACTAATTTTGTGGTAAACGTACAGTTCTTGAATGTCCAATTTGTATAATGCTACGGTTTCCCTTTATAAATATACGATGCTGTTATAAGTAGATGTTGCCAGTCGTACTCCCTCATGAAGGGTGCCGTACCATTATCTATAATAATGAATATTCTGCTAAATATTTCAAACGTCTACCTGTTGTCGTTATTAATATCAAGCAGAATAATTATTTAAAAATAAAATTAACAATAAAGAAAACTTCTTCACGAGGAATCGAACCCGGGTCTACCGCGTGAGAGTCTGGTTTGCTTACTACTCGGCCACCGAGGCATATGCAAATTGTTTATCTATAACGTTAAATTTACTACATAATTTTTGCTTAAAGGAACTAAAGTTCCTACTGTGTGTCCCGCGACACGTTTTACCTTTTTTTTATAAAAGTGGCTCCTCTTTAAATATGTGGGGTGTATAATTTTCATTGAAATGCTCTGTATATACAAACTATATAATTTCTCATTTAAAATGTTTATTTTATCTACCAGCAGAGTAAATTAGGTTTGCTAATGTTAAAATAAAACATAAACATCACATTCTTCGGTTGTTAAGTAACTAAATAGAACTATCAGGCTAATAAAAATGTAGTTCAATTACCAATGTTAATTAGTGAAACAATTTAAAGAGTTGTTGTTCTAAACATACTAATTTAAGAATTCGATTATACAAATAAATATTGTGAAATTAATTGAATATTGGATAATTAGTATTTACACTACGCTAAGTTAGATTAGGTCAGGATAAAAGTGGGTGAGAAACCTGTAGAGGTAGGTATAGTTATTTTCAAGATCTAAGAAACTGACCTGACCTGAGATGGGATACTGACATGCAATAAAGCCATAAAAGTATTAGCCGTGACAGGGTCGTATTTATTTTGTTGGCGAATGATAAATTATTGCCTGAGAACTCTATCTAAGACTTTTGGGTCATTCTTATTATAAATATCTCTTTTTCATCAGGTATAGTGCGGCTCTGTACAGTAAATCCGAAAAGTTTTATGGTTTTTATGAATCTTAAACCTAAGTTAAGTCAAATCAGTTACATTATATTCATATTTCGCCAATGGGGGACTTGGTTCAAGTTGCCAACCCTAAAATTTTGGAATTTCCTACTATTGGAAAAACCAGAACGATCTTGAATGAGCTCCAACCAAGGCTCCAACTTACCCGCGAAGGATTGTATAGCTTGGAAATTTGGAGGACATACTCCGATTCAAATCCAGGCATTAAACAATGTGCAAGTCGGTACACTCTGAGTAAGAAGTTCAATGAGCCGATTTTTGCATAGCAATTAGTCTTCTGTACAGGGTTCGACTAGGGCTGGAAAAATAAAATGGAATTTATAGTTCGCACAAAAAGAGGCAGGAAAAAGTCAAAGAAATTTGCAATAATCAGCAAAGGTCAGGGAATTAAGCAACAAGAAAGAATGAGATCCAAATACCATTACCAGACTTGGAAAGAATACCATTCAATGGTACACAGACGGCTCAAAAGCAATAGAAGGAACTGGGATAGGAGTGTTCGAGCCAGGAACCAAACACTCTGAAAGCTTGGGAAAAACCCCAAGTATCTTTCAAGCGGAAATCCACGCCATAAGAAAGTGCGCCCAGTTCAATATTGATAAAGGATACAGAAGACAAATGATTATCATAATGTCGGATAGTCAAGCAGCCATTAAAGCACTGAGCTGTTGTGTCATCAGTTCCAAAATGGTGTGGGAATGCTTAGACAAACTCAATGAACTAGGCGAGAACAATATCATCACCTTAGAATGGGTTCCAGGACACACTGGAATAGAAGGAAATGAAATAGCAGATGAACTAGCAAAGAGGGGGACTGAAATACCTTTCTGGGGGCCTGAACCCTTTTGCGGAATCAGCCCCAATGTAATATTGGAAGAAATAAGTAAAGCCGAGAAAAAGAGAAGATCTGACCATTGGAAAGATCTAGTAGGGCTTATACAATCAAATACTCTTCTGGGGGTGACTACAACCTGTTGAGATCAAATGAATGCATAAGTCAAAGTAAAACTGCGCTAAGAGTTTTAACAGGGATCCTAACGGGACATTGTCGCCTGAATGGGCACCTGAAAAAGCTTAAAATAGTGGAGGAAGAAGAATGCAGATTTTGTGGAATGGAAGAAGATACCTCCATCCACATACTTTCCAACTGCACAGCACTGCAGAATCCTAGAGCACAGCACCTAGGAGATTACTGGATAGAAGAGGAACATTTACCTAAGTTGAAGCCTGCAGACATCCTAAAATTCCTCCGGGAAATAGGACTAAAGTAACTACTAGTTTCTGAGACTCTCCTCAGAAACTGAGTAGAAGTAAGGGGGCACAATAGATCTTTTAGGTCTCAGTGATTGTTACCCCAAAATACATACATACACACATACAGGGAATTTCAAACATAAGGCTGGAACATTAAATGCAAATATAACAAACAGTTTTCCAAATTCCATATGAAAAGTAACGGTTATGCAACATTTTCTTCACGTTTTTGCTTTTGCACCGTCCGTCTATGAGCTACGTGTCGGTGAAGTGAGAATCAGAGCGTCTTTTTTTTTCGCTGCCTCTTTTTTAGATGGATTGTTTGTATTTCTTTTATCTGAGTCTGAAGGGATTGGTGTTTTTTTGGGCAGTGAAGAAATGGGGTAAGCGCGGTGAACGAACTAAGGAACGATTAAACAAAGCAAGGTTATGTAGCTTCATTTTTGGCCTATTCTGAAGCTGATCTGTGTACCGTGAAACGCCATGGCGGATGTGAAAGCAATACTGTTGCTGAAGGTTACATCGGATATTCGAAAGAGGAAAAGAAAAAAATATCAGAAGCAATCACCAAACAGGATTACAAGTTTACCGAAAAGCATCAACCACTGATGTGAAAAATATAGAATCTATTGGAATTAATATTGCAAATTATAGCAATTGCTCTTTTACCATTTATAATAATAAATAATAAATAGTTTTGTACACAGTTATGCATTTTGAATAACATTTTTTGTATTCGCCATCACTTGTTTTTCATGTAGGAACTGAGTACCATAATAAGCTTCCTCATGTCAACAAAATTAAGTGACATAACGTTATTAATTATAAAAATAGCTTATTATCAGATAATGATAGGTATATTATTCAACAAGCATATAATGAAGGCTATTATTCACGAAGGTTCACGTTTAAACGCACCTTCGTGAATAATAGCCACTATATGCGAGTAGAATACTATATTTTGTCCACGACTATGAATTACCTGTTTAGGTATAAATTTTTTGTCAAACTAAAACACTATAGTTCATTACATTTATAAAGCTTATTACTTCTTATGTTATTGAACAAATTATATATTTAATAAGTATTCAAATTTTCTGGTAATATCAATCAAACACCAGTATGGTTATAGAAATTCTTGCAATTAGCAATACATTATTTAAAACGTCACTTTTGCTTTTGACACACATCATACACACTAGACAAAAAAACTGATAAAACGATCTACTCCCATATCTTGATACTATCATATAATATAAAGTCTTCATAGCCTGATGGCTTACGGCTGTGACTTGGTAATGCGCGGAATATATTGTGTCGTTTGTATGAATAATCTTCAATATTGTAACCTTTCATTATCCACACCTATTATTCACTGGTGAATAATGTACATTATACTTGATGAAGCACACGTAAAATTATCAAATAGTCGTGGAAACGATGCATTTTTATACCATAATATGCATATATAAATACATAATTAAATTCCGAATTGGAAAAACAGTTCTACAATTGCATAGTATACACGGTAGCCAACTTGTTTAGGTACCTACAACGGCTATTAGCTAATGGAACCTGATTGCAGTAATAGAAACGAATACGTTCGATAATAAACGGTTTAAAAACCAATGTTGCATTATTATCCGCCTTCTAAACTATGTCACGTTACTATACGTGTCTATAAATCAAACAAACGTGAACATAGACAAAAAAAGATCGAATGAATAGCATTTCTGAAATGCTTGTGCTATTATGCGTGACGGAAATTTCATTGTATTTTACATGTTTATGCACTATGATGTCCTTACAAGGATTATCGATTGAAAAAAATCTACACTCTGCTCCGGCTACTTTGAATTGTTAACCTTAACCGATTTTTGTTTTGAAAAAATTTAGTTTTTTTGTCGTATTTTGATGATTCTTTGAAACAAATTAAGAAAATTAATAAACAAGATTATATATTTAATACAATATACAATTCAATGCCACGCGAAAGAAGCTGCCTCTAGTAACAACCCAAAACACATTGTCCAACTCGCAACCGACCACAAGTCCCACTTCAAAAACGTTATGCAAGAATCTTGGCGATATCTATGGCGTAATAGCATGACAGTACTTCACGATATCCATCCATCTACTTCTCCTCTCTCTGTTAACTTTTTAACCCGGAGAGAGGCTACTATAATCAGAAGAATCCGAATCAGCCACACCAAACACACACGGATATCAGATGCCTTCAGAAAATCGTTACGTTTGCCATAGCTGTAATGATATAGTGACTGTTAAGCGCATACTGACTGACTGGAAACAATTTTCCGCTACATATCAAGGATTTGATCTAAGGCATAACCTTAAGGAAAGGCTCCAATGCCCCACCAATATTATTACGGAGTTTCTGAAAGCTACTCATCTCTACCATAAATTATAATTTAAAAATAGTAGGTATAGTATATCATACACCAAGGTGATGAAGACTATTATTATTGACCGAGTACCAAAATTATTAAGAAGGTGCGAGGCTTATAAATGTCTCTACCACCATATACAATTTTTTCCACTACTAGCCAAATTTAAGACAAAAATTAAAAATAATTTACAAACGCAACACGAGAAGCGTTTACCCCGTCATCTGACTGACCAGTACACTATCAATTTTCGATATATTATGAACGAATTCGTTATGTCATCAGTCATTTTTGGTTAAGCGCGAATTTTTAACTAATGGCATTTTGATTCAAATAATTTTATCTTGATAGGTAATTTCAATCAGCAAATATGTTAAAGATGGATATACAAAATACAAGTTTTTGTTGAAATACTATCCCCGAATTCTCAAAAAATTTGAATTAGTCCAATATAGACCTAGGTTAGGTAATATTAGAAAAAATTATTAATCACTAATATAGAAATTCATATTTTCAGTTGGCTAGAAGAAGCAATAATTGTCACCTTTACAGCTAGTAGTGGAAAAATAATTGTTATTTAACTCATGTAAATATTTATAACTACACATATGTCCAAAAGTTTGGAATACGTACAAATAATATATCTGCGCCTATGGTGGTTTAAAGACTCGTGTTGATATTTATTCTAGATCGTTTTTTAATGAAAATTATCAAAAATATGATTCGTTTTTGTAGCAATTTGGTCACATTAAACTGATTTTGGTATTTACACATTATTTCAGTTCTTGTTTAAATTTTATTAAAGCCGTTTAAAAATGCCTATATAGAAACATGATATCTCATTTCGACAGGTCTAGAGTAATTGCATTGTTACAACAGGGCTTTATTCAAAGTGATATCGCCAATATCATTGGCATCACTCAGAGTGCTGTATCAAAAATTAAAAAAAAAATCCAAGACATAAATGACGTGAAGGATCGCCCCAGAAGTGGCAGAAATCGATGCTCAACAGCAACACAAGATCGGCAGATAACATTGATACCTCGAAGAAATCGTCTGGCATCTTACAAGTGGTATCTCCAGAGAAATTGTTAGGCTTAAAGGACTGAATATTTCACGGCAAACAATAACACGCAGACTAAAGGCAGTATCGTAGAAGACCCTTACGTGTTCCCAACCAGCCTATCAATGCAAAATTGTAAGGTTGCAATGGGTTCGAGAAATTTCACATCATGGTCCTAGCTGGAATAACGTTATGTTCTCTGATGAATTAAAAATTGGCTTGGTTTGTGATTCGCGAAGAAGACTAGTTTGGAGGGCATCAGGATGATAAGCCCGACTAGAAACAGCCCAACTGCGTGACCCGCATTTGAAGGAGGGAGTATTATGGTTTGGGGTGGTATTATGAGAAACACACGGACGCCTCTACTGGTTCTGGAGAGGAGAGTCCCTGGTGCTGTATACATCGAGGAGGTTTTAAATCCTGTCGTGCGTCTATTCCGAGGGGTAGTAGGTGGAAGATTTGTGTTTATGCATGACAACGCTCCTCCGCATCGAACAACAGCAGCAGTACAAAATTTTCTGGAAGGAGGAAGAATATCCACAATATGATGGCCCTCAAATTTCCCTGACATGAACGTCATTGAACATACCTGGGACATTATCAAAACACGCATTAAGAAGTGAAACAATCCTCCTATTACACTACGAGAACTAAAAGATGCTGCTCGTGAAGAATGGGAGAGAATTTCGCAAGCCCAGCTCGACTATTTAATCGACAGCATGCCAAATCGCCTACAGTTATGCATACAGGCCAAAGGAGGAAATACTGATCATTTATTTTATAAAAAAAATATTTTTTTCTATACTAATTATATTTTTAATGTAAGTGGTACATTGTAAAATTTTCACTCCAAAAGAATAAACCATTTTTTGCATATTGTTTATCTGTCTTTGGGATTTGTTTGGTATTGGTGGTACTTGTAGCAAAATGATGTTTAATTATTCAGAAATTTTTTTATATGAAAATCAAAAAAATATGAAATATTCCAATATTCCAAACTTTTGGACATATGTGTATTCTTTTCAGTGCCAATGACCAGCTTTGTCGAGGCACGTTAAGCTAAAATAAAAAATTAAATAAAAATGATGAATTCAGGTAGTTTTCCAATTAATGCTTAATTGAAACATGTATCAGTTTTCTAGTGCACTGATGGCAGAGTGAAGCTTCTGCCTCCTATTTTTGTGAATAACTTTTTTTGGTATCTCCTATAATAACAGATATAACGGACTTTGTCACAAAAGTTTATCACCCTGTATACTTGAAATATAAAAAACTAATAACATCTTGTGCAAATTTAATTTTCTTCCTGACTAAATATTTATAATGGTGGAAGTGCTAAAATGATTATAAAAATTTCATTTTAATATTGGTTTCGAGGACTTATATTTACATTGTTTGAATAACAAATGTGATAATTTTATTAAACTCTAAATTTGTTTTTTTTTTCTTTTCTTTCAGGTATGTTTATACTTTATTAGCCGCAATTTGAACATAAGCGTAAGTAACAATAACATAGTTTTTTATGAATTGGAAAAAATAGAGAGATATCGTAAGCCGTTGTTGCTACAGGCTTCGATCAGGGACAGGTGACACTCCAGTACTAGGCCTGATGTGATACGTGGTCTGTTCAGGGCTAGTAGTGCTTGTCTACTATCCGTAAGGATGTGAATTTTATTACCTGTGTTTCTTTTGGTAATCTCTTTTGCGGCGATGTAGATAGCAGTGAGCTCTGTTTGAGCAACGCTTTTTGGTTCCGAAAAAAAGGGACACGTTATTTTGACATACATAAGCATAGACGCTTCCATACAAACGCTAACTTAATTCTCTGTGCTTTTTTACTATAAATTAATTTTCTGTAAACGTACAATAAATTTATTAACGGTTGTTTTATATAGATACATACAGGGTGGTCCGTAAGTAATGGTCCAAAGTAAAATGGAAGATTATTCGCCTAAAAATCTGACGTAACTTAATAAAATATCGATAAGAAAGATACAGGGTGGCAAAGTTGAAATATCAAAAAAGTTTTTTCTGAGTAAATTGGAAGATTTTGGATATACAAACGTAAAAATTTGAAGATAGGGTTTTTAGGGCCTGGGAAATTATTCATTTCGATGTAATTTCTAGAGAGCGCCACAAAAGCTGTGTAATTGGTATAATTGTGCGATTAACTTATTTATCGTTAACGGTATCTCTCTATTTATTGAAAAATATTAAAACTGCTTCATTTTTGCAAAAAAGGTACCTTTACCTATCATTAGTCTCAAAAGCTACTGGCTTTCGAGATATTCGCATTTTTAAACTCTCCGTCATAATTTTCATTCCATTTATTAGAACAAAAATAATAATGTTAGAAGGCGCTTATGTCAGCAAATTTATTATCAGCTTTAATATAGCAAGAACATTGATAATTTGTAATAACATTGTCATAGATTTCGAAAGCGTTCTGCTTAGTAACAACCCGACTCCGAAGGAAATATCCTCGAGGAAAGTTATGGCAAAATTATTGCAAATTATTTATGCTCCTCCTGATAATAAATTTTCTGACATCAGCGCCTACTAACTTTATTATTTTTGTGCTAATAAATGAAATGAAAATTAAGAAGGGGGGCTTAAAAATGCGAATATCTCGAAAACCAGTAACTTTTGAGACTAATGATAGGTATAACTTATTGTCAAGAAAACATATTTGTATTCTGTGTAAATTTTAATTTTTTAAAAATCGCAGAGCGCTTTCGGCTGTTAAGCCATCTTCAGTGCTTACTCGTCAGGTAATTTTTACAAAAAACTTTTCGACAACACATTGACGTCACAAAGTAAAATATCTTAGGATAACATTAAAATTAATATGATCCCCTGATTAGGGTGTATTATATCTAGATACGAGTAAGCACTGAAGATGGCTTAACAGCCGAAAGCGCTCTGCGATTTTTATAAAATTAAAATTTACACAGGATACAAATATGTTTTCTTGACTTTCTAGTCATGTGTACTCAGCTATAAAGATATTCACCATAACTTATTGTCAAAAAAATAATGCAGTTTTAATATTTTCCAATAAATAGAGGGATGCCGTTAACGATAAATAAGTTAATCGCACAATTATACCAATTACATATCTTTAGTGGCGCCCTCTAGAAATTACATCGAAATGGATAACATATTATAATTTCCTAGGCACTGAAAACCCTATCTTCAAATTTTTACGTTTGTATATAAAAAATCTTTCAATTTACTGAGGAAGAACATTTTTGACATTCCAACTTTTTCACCCTGTATC
>CAJUYG010001861.1:742-49479 GCA_910591675.1 Galerucella calmariensis | reverse complement strand
TTTTTTTCTATGGGGGTACTTGAAATCCAAGGTTTATACTACGGCACTAGATAGCATTGGCGTTTTCAAAGAAAAAATTATTGAAGAATGCAATGCAATTTCAGCTGACACATTCGAACGAGTACGACAAGAGTTTACTAATAGGATGTATTACTGTCAGGAAGTAGACGGAGCACATTTCGAACACTTGCTATAAGAATCCATTGTTGATATTTGATTAATTAAATTTTAAGAAACAATTTCAACAATTTTGGTATTTATTTAATTAGTTCAAACCCAAACAAAATTAATATAGCTATGTAGCCAATGTCAATGCCTTCCAAACGAGATATCATTTGCCATAAGGTCCTATTTGAAATTATTGGTCAGAGCGGCACTGTGACGTCATCTATCACTATTACGTCACCTGTTACCATTCGTAGAGAAGTTTAAAACACTTTATTTTCACCCTCGATATTTTATTAATGTAAGTGTAGCCGTTCAAAAGATACGAGGGGGGGAAGGGAATAGCATTGTATTTTATTTTTTATTTGGACATTCAACGTCGGTCTATTTCTGCGAGTCTTATCACCGATGCATCATATAATGTATGGAGAACAAAAAATGGAACAAAAATTAACCAGTTCATGTATTTTTATTCATTATTAAAAACAACACAATAAAATCATAGTTTCCCATGTATTTCAATGACGAACAGAAAGAAACAATATAAGATCTAGTAACAATACAATAATTTAGAAAAAGAATTGAGTTAGTAATTTTAAAAAGGCTGAACATGTGCTGTGAGGTAGTAAGGTAGTGAAAACATTCTAAGTATGCCTATGATACAGTTGAAAATGTATGTTTAAAGAACAAATAGAGAAATAGTGACTATTTCTTTATTTATATTGAATAACAGAGAAATACGAAGACTGTGTATTGCAAGAATAATCAAAATGATGTAAAAGGCAAAAAAGTGAACAGTAATAAAACTTGCATGCTTTTATCAAATGATAGTTCACAAGGATAATATAGTAAATCTTGAGGAGATATAACTATCATCAATAATGTATTGTTTATTGATCAACATTTTCAATCAGCTCAAACACTCATTACTGTTGACCTGTGAATACTTGTTTCTCGAAACTGTTCACCTTCCAAAATTCTTGCCTTTTGTCTTCTATTGGCGGTTCTTGAGAAGGTGCCTCCATAGTTGGTTCTATAATCATCCTAGTATTTATTAACAATTTTCTCATCAACAAATATAATTTCAAAAAATATAAGCTTCATATTACTTTCATTCAATTATCAACAACTGAAAATTGCTTAATGCACATCTAGATTTCTCACACACACTCTTTGGTTGTAGATGGAATTATTGTTTCTTGTAGTAGTCCTCAGCAATCTACAAATTACTATAACAGTACAATTACAATAACAGTACAAATATAAATACACTTTAATTTGAAACGTCCCGTGAGAGCTGAGAAAAACAATACATTCTGGCAACATCGCAATTTAAATCGAAAATCTGGATGGAGACGAGTCCATTTTAAAGTTTCCAATCCATCAAACATAATAGCATAATTTGTTAAAAGGGAATTGATCTTACCCATAAAACACTGAGGCACTAAACTAGTAAACTTACATGATATTGCACATTATACTTTTTTGCTTTATAATAGAAATTAGCGGCACAATGGTGACAAGCATGTTTCCATGAACTAGAGCCATTCGAGAGAGGGCTTTCGGGTAGCGGGCGGCCGTTACATTGGCAGTTCGGATTTCTTTTCGGCAAAGGTCGATAAAGTTCGGTCAAAGGTGAACGGTGACTTTATGGATTGGAGCGATACACATTGATTTTTACAAGTAATAGGGACCGGACTAGCTCACACGAAGGTGAGAACTTTGTTCAAAAGGAAAGTTTTTGGACAAAAACTTTGTTACAATTGTCTAATGCCCAACCATGTAACTGACAATTGCACATCACGTGGTTGTACAGTTTGCAATTATAAGCATCATACTTTATTGCATCCGGTTAGTCCATTTTCGCAGTCTGAAAATAATTCAAACTCAAACTCTGAACAAACAGAACAGTATCGAACCCACCATCAGAATTTAACTGCAATAGAACCACTTACACTTCAACTTGTACCAAATAGTTCGAATAATAATTCTTTATGACTAGCACCCATACAATCTACTATACAAAAAACAGTTTTGTAAACTTCAGCCCTAAGTGGAGAGACACTTTTGGCTACAGCAATGGTAACTGTGTTTGACAAAAATGGCTGCCCACTAAATGTTAAGGCAATTCTTGATTCTGGCGCTACCACCTCATTATTGACAGAATGTTTACTTCAAAAACTTGGATATACACCTGAAATAAGACAAATTCGAATTGAATGTGTTGGTAGCACTGTCACAAACTCAAATAGGATTGTAAAATTGACGATTCACTCGAACGTTGAGAGAAATTACTTCTTTGATGTGATTTGTACAGTTTTAGACAAAATCACTAATCGTTTACCTTCATTTTTGCTTAATTTGGACTCTGTTTCAATTCCTAGAAATATCAGCTTGGCTGACCCTTTGTTTTTTACTCCCTCGCACATTGATTTACTGCTTGGTGCAGACGTCTATTATCAGTTGTTAAAAGGAGGCATAATTCTATTACATGGAAGGTTTTTGACATTCGTTGACACACATCTAGGCTTCGTGATTGGTGGTCCTGTCCCCAATCAATTTATCTCATATGAGGAAAAACTTGACAACGCACAATCTCGATTCGAAACTTGTATGTTTACACAAATCCCAGCGGACACTTTACTCGAACAATTTTGGACTCAGGAAGAAATTACTCCCCAAGAAAGAATAGTTAACCCTGATGATGAAATTGTAGAAACAATATTTCGTCAAACAATTCGAATTCTTCCTAACGGGTCTTTTGAAGTGACACTTCCTTTAAAAGGACCAAATGAACATTTAAAACTAGGTGATTCCTTTAATATGGCTCGAAAACGATTTCTGAATCTCGAACGACGCTTTGTGAAATCTACCGATTTTTTTCTTAAATACAAGAAATTTATTGATGGATACATCTCCTTGAATCATGCTAAATATGTTCCTCTCGACCTTTTCAATGCCAATGGAGAAAACAAGTATTTTTTGCCGCACCATTGTGTACTTCGAGACAACAGACCTACTACTAAGCTCAGGGTAGTGTTTGATGCCTCGATGAGAAGTTCAAGTGGGTTTTCATTGAATGATATTATGCAAAAGGGCTTTCGTGTACATCCTGAACTTTACTTACACAGTTTAGAACTTCCAAATTTGTTCTCATTAGTGATATAATCAAAATGTTCCGTTGCATTCGAGTTTCCCCCAAACAAACATTTCTTCAAAACATTTTATGGCGCGATAACAACCCTCACAATGCATTGAGCTGCTTACTGTTACCTACGGCACTAATAGTGCGCCTTATCTAGCAACCCGTGTTCTTCAAGAACTTGCAATTCGGAACAAAGACAAATATCCTCTAGCTGCTTACGCTATTTTGCATCAGACATACGTTGATGATATACTTGCCACCTGTGATTCCTTGGAGGAGCTACAGGAAACCCACAAGCAGCTTGTAGCATTGCTTCAATCAGCAAATATTCAACTTCATAAGTGGTGTTCGAATTCTAAGGAATTTATTAAGGAAATTTTGAAAATTAATATTTCTCCTAGTTTTCAAATGTATGAAATCAAATGCGAAAATGACATTAATAAGGTTCTAGGAATCTCATGGAATTCGAATTCTGATGAGTTCACCATTACACTACCAAAGGTTGTTGATAAGGTCGTCTCTACTAAAAGGGAAGTTCTTTCCCAAATAGCGCAACTATTTGATCCGTCAGGTTTTGTTGCTCCTATTATAATTGTAGCAAAGATTATAATGCAAAAAATTTGGTTGTATAAAATTGACTGGGATGAAAATCTTAAAGAAGATCTTATGTCTGAATGGACTGAATTTGTTTCCAATATTCCCAAACTGGCCCATTTAAATATTTCGAAACACTTATTTCTCAATCATAGCATTTTCAGAATTGAACTTCATGGATTTTGCGGTGCTAGCCTTAAGGCATATGGCGCTTGCATCTATATTAGAGTAATTTATTCAACCAAAACTTCTTCTTGCAATTTGGTATGTGCAAAGAGCCGTGTCGCACAAACAAAAACCATTTCAATACCTCGTCTTGAACTCTGTGGAGCCGTTCTTCTATCCAAACTTATGAAAAAAATAATCAACGTCTTCGAAAATAAGTTTCATTTTGAAGGTATCCACTTGTACACAGACTCCCAAATTACTTTGTGTTGGCTGCAATCTCACCCTTCTAGATGGTCTATATTTGTCTCCAATAGAGTATCGGAAGTACAAAAAATTACGTCAAATTATCACTGGCAATATGTAAAATCGTCTGACAATCCCGCAGATTTGATATCTAGAGGAATGACACCTAATGAAATTTTGGTTTCAAATTTGTCCGGCGTTTTTGAGTGGTCCCAATTTAGAACTAGTGGAATTTGATTTGGGAAAAATATCATTATATGATATTCCGGAGGAACGAAAAACTAAAACTGTTTTACTTGGTCATGAAGTGGAGGATACATCTACCTTTTGGAATTCTGTAGTTGGAAGAAGCTCTTCTTACTCAAAATTACAACGAGTAATTGCATTCGTTTTTCGCTTTGTTAATAATTCAAAGGATAAATTCAAAAGATTTGTAGGCCCTCTTAAGGTTGAGGAGCTTGATAAATCCCAACAGTTTATTATTAAGGTTTTACAAAAATCAAATTTTTCGACTGAGATTCAAGCATTGAAATCCAATAAGACCATTCCGAACAAGGCCATTCTTCGATTATCACGTTTCTCGATGACAATGAACTAATGAGAGTTGGAGGTCGTCTAGCCTACGCAAATCTGCCCTATGCACAAAAACATCCAGTTCTACTTCCTTCGAAAAATGTGGTCGTATCATTGATGCTAAAGGCAGAGCACCTTAGATTGGGTCATGGTGGGGCACAGTTAGTATTGTCAAATTTTCGATCAAGGTTTTGGCCTCTTGGAGGTCTGTTAGAGTGTAACCTCTCTCGAAGTTACAAGGCTCCGGTAGCTCTTCGTCTGGTAAGCAGTGGTCGTAGGGTCTTATTAATCACAAGAATCACAGGACTAGGGCGCCACTTGTTTTTTGTTGTGCTCTCAAAAACAAGAAATTATTTTATTATTTTTTTGTTTACGTTAACTTGAACTCCTGTCAACTTAGAATGTATGTGAGAATAATACTTTAGTTTAAAATAAAAAACTGAACCTCACTTATGGTTTTTTAATCAACAATAGCAGGGTACTCAGCTAACGCTGAGACACAATTAAAAAAATTATATTTAGTAGATACACGGAAAATAACTAAGAGCCCCTAAATACAGCTGTATTTAGTTCACAGTTGGTGAACAGTTTACTATGATTAAGAAAATATATAGATACTGTATCTTAACAAAAAAAATGTAACAGGTTATCAAAGACCTAAAGTACAAACTTGCTCTTCGTTGAGAGACTTAATTTTAAATAACAGAATTTTATCATTGAGGTAATTAGAAAGTAACATACATCACTGTATTACAAAAAATAGTATAAAGAACAAAAAAATAATAGTAAGTACGCCAGTGTGCTTCTCCGGTGGCTATTTATAAAATTGGACAGAACTCACCAACGCATGACGATAGCTTTAGACCTTCCGTCCTTTATCAGGAGACATCCAAACTATGGAGTTAACATGTTTCCAAAAAAAAAGTCATTCACGCTGAAATCCTGACTCCAAGGTGGTGGAATACTCAAAATTTCCTTGCCTCGGGAATTTCCTCCCGCGACGGTCTCAGGCAGGTAACTAGGGTGTCGGGATCTTGGAAATCCAACTGTCTCTGACCACTTCAGAACATGTGGGTGCCTCAAAGATGGCTGCCCCAATATCACCAAAACGACGACTAAATTTAAGAGGTCGGCAAATCTGGAAATAATTTACCACTCAACGACTCTTATATTTCAAGAAAAATATTTAGTCCCTTACCTCCTTGTTGAAGGAAAACCACTATTCACAGTCCTCACTGACTGATAGCAGGTGCTCAGCAATGCCAGCAAACGAAAACCCAAAATCATCATCCTGTCGATTTTTACAGCAATGGATGAATTAGCACGAAACTAGACGAACTGCAAGTTTTTTGTAGACCTCAATGGCCAATCAAGTTCTGATAATCCCTACAATGCCTACGTATTCTTGTCTGACCAACAGAATATCTCCAGTCCAACTAACGAGATACGAACCTAACCGAGCTGGCTTAGTGAACTTAAGATTCATATAGTACTCAACCTGTTTGGTGAAGTATGAAATGTCAACGTTAACCAAAAATAGTACATATGACATCTGTCATCGTGGATGACATCGAAAAATCAAAACAAAATCCAATAAGACGTTTGCAATTAAATTATCACCAACCAAATATTAAAATCAACGATCAAGTTTATTTATCTCATGCCTGAAGCCATCCTAAAACATCGTTTATTCAGCGTGTGCACTGTCCTGTCCAAAAGGTTACCCCAATCAAATGTAAACATTGGATTTGACAAAATATCCATTTGATTTTATTAATATCCTATACTGGTAAGTAAACACTACATTTATTTTTATTCATATATTAATCAAAGTTTTAATTTTTTAGGAACTTGTGTAGGTGTTAATTTTACTACTGCTACTGTTTCAAGTGCAATCATGTGTGATAAATAATAACAATACTTTGTGTGCCTAATCCAGTGATTGTTTAAGCTGAATACTTAATTAAAATAAAATATGTTTCAAAGTAGACAAACATTCACATTTCTCGTTGCTTAAAGTAGTCTGAATGTTACAAGAGATAAAACGGATTATTCGCAATTGCGTAACTTGTTATCGTTTTAAAGGCCGATCAAGTCAACAGATCATGTCGGATCTTCCTAGAGATCGAGTAACTCCATCCAGGCCCTTCACAAAGATTGGAGTTGACTTTGGTGGTCCTTTTTTTGTGAAATCTTCAATTATAAGAAGAGCAACTTTAGCAAAGGCATACATTTCTGTCTTTGTGTGCATGGTTACAAAGGCAGTACACATTGAACTCGTTTCCAGTTTATCCACTGAAGCCTTTATACTAACTTTAAAAAGATTTATATCCCGTCGCGGAAATCCGTTGGTTATCTATAGCGATAATGCAACAAATTTTTGGGTTCAAGCAACCAATTGAAGGAACTGCACGATTTTTTCAATAAAAAATCAACTTCAAACGAAATTGAGACATTTTTATCGACTAAAGGAATTTCCTGGAGTTTTATTCCAACCAGAAGCCTTCATTTTGGCGGATTATGGGAGGCATCCATAAAAAGTACAAAATATCATCTGTATAGAATTGTTGGCAATTCACATTTCACGTTTGAGGAGTTATCTACTATTTTGTCACAAATAGAAGCGATTTTGAATTCCTGTCCTTTACAACCGATTTCTTCTGATTCCAACGATTTTACTTGTCTGACTCCTGGACATTTTTTAATAGGTGAAAGTCTAACAGCATTTTCCGAAAGGGACTTCACCGAAATCCCCGAAAATCGACTTTCTAGATTCAAACGATGCACTCAGGTCCATCAGTTATTCTGGAAACGATGGTCCAAAGAGTACTTAAACTTGTTGCAAGACAAACAAAAATGGTTAAAACCTTTTAAAAACCTAAAGGTAAATGACATGGTTTTATTAAAAGATGAATCTCGTCCATTAGAATGGCCTCTGGCACGAGTTATCGAAGTTATTCCTGGTCAAGACAATAGAGTTAGAGTCGTTAAGATAAGGACAAGGCACGGAGTGTTTACTCGATCGATAACAAATGTATGCCCATTGCATTATTGTAACGATCAAGATTGATTGGAAACTGTGATTTTGTATTTTTGTATTAATTGTTAACTTTAGAACTATTTAATTTGTATACCTATCTGTTGATTTTGTGTTGGTTAAAAGTAGGACTTTAAACCGGGGGGCAGGATGTTCTGATAACCAGAACAATGTGTGAACGCACCGTTTGGTGTCATAGGATCGGAACCTTCCCCTCATTTTTGAGATAAAAAATAATATAGTGTGCAGTGAGTTTTTTTGACAATATATGTCAGATGAGTTTTTTCGATAATTTTACGTCGTTTATTTTGCGAGTTGTGAACTGAAATATAATTAATAAAGTTGATTATCAAACTATACAGTCCACATTGAATTCACGTACCCTTCGTGTCCAAACACTAATTTCAATAAATCATAAGAACGTTGAATCGTTACATAAATAGAAGTAGGAAGGCCGCACGTACGAAGTCAAGTTCAGGGCGTGAAATAAACATGAATAGTATTATTTTTATTCACTTATGACGCACTTGACTTGCCGTATAAATTTGCAAACGATAGTGTTTTAAGAACTATTAATATTAGTGTTAATGTTAATGTGAATGTTAGAATATGAATATCACAATTCATAAGTAATAAGTAGTATAATGTATAGTAGCAAGTTTAGGTAATAAATAGAACGAATCCCAGTGCTACAGGTAGTTGTTTCATTCCTGTAAGATGACCCTCCGAGTGACCAGCAACACCACATAACATGGCGATCCTGCAAACAATTGAAATTCTGTGAAACATGGGTGGTAAAGCGACAAAACAAGAGGTCCAGGAAAATGGTGTGGTCAACAGTAATTTTAGAGTTCAAGAAGAGGAAATGAAAGGAGATCTGGAGGTTAAGACTCTCATCTACATCATTGTGGTTGTTTTGGTACTACAATTTGTATGGTCCGTATACAAAACGTACAGAAGACAAATGAAGAGGGAGATAAGAAGAAATTTACAGCAAAGCACATTGAATTTTCAGGATTGGTGAGAAATTTTGTTTTGTTTTTTTGTAAACTTCTAAGGTATATTTTGTTTTGTGTTGGTATTTGATATTTTATTTAAATTTCCTTTCATTGATAATGAATCAATTAATTTTAAATGTCTTCGAGTGATGGAGATGCAGTAACGTGGGATCTATTTGAGATTAGATTGAATTTAATTTTGGAAGATGTACGTGAGAAAAGTAAGCGAGTGTTAAAAAAGGAGGTTCCTAAAAGTCTCTTCTATAAGTTCCTTGTGGCATTACTTATTCTTTTTTTCTTATTCTTCTGGGAATCAAACCACAATAATGTTTCTTATTTTTTATTTCGACGTTTCGGTAGCGTTCCAGCTACCGTTGTCAAGATTAACTAGCAATAAAAGTCATATAGATATAATGAATAAGTTGTGTGATTCATTTAATAATTTCTCCAGTTTCATAAATAAGAATTGGCATAAGTTAGATGAGGATCAGCAGAGTATATGTATTTTATATTTTGACAAAATCAGAGATAAGGTAGAGAAAGCATTTCAAGTGTTAGATTGTCGGTATAAAGTTCCGTTTAAATCAATTATACGTAATAATTTAATTAATTAATAAGTATTGGAAGCAATGAGCAAGGATGAAAAGGATAAAATGGCATTAAGTATAAGTGATTTTTTCAATTTAGCTGGTAAGATATTACCAAATAAGTTTAATAGCGATACAAGCAAACTACAGTCTTTTGTAGATGCGGCTAGCCTACTACAAGTATACGCAGCAGAACATGAGAGTAATGCTGTGTTATTCGTAAAAACAAGATTGACTGGAAAAGTCAGGGTTCTGATTACTACGGAGAATTCTGTGAGAGAAATAGTCGATACACCTGAGAAAGGACTCAGTGGAGACAGTGCTAGTTTGGTAAGTGCTAAACTAAGTGAACTAAGGCAAAATAATAAACATCTCGTCGGATATGCTTCCGAAATGGAGAAACTGACCAAACATTTACAAGCCGCGTATTTGGCAGAAGGAATGCCAGTACACTTAGCAACGAAGTATACTACAGAAGCAGCAGCAAAATCATTGATAGACAACTCAGCATCAGAAAGGATAAAAACCATTATAGCAGCTGGAAATTTTACGACACCGCAAGAGGTGATGACTAAACTGGTTTCCATCAATGTGGGAAACAATCAGTCAACAGGAAGTGTTCTGCATTATAAGGCAGATAGGAATAAGTTTTTGTCGGGAAATAGGTATTCTCCTCAGCGAAGACACTCTTATGTTAATCATAATGAAGGAAATATTTTTCATAGAAAAGGTAACTACGACAATAATAGGAAATTTCAGGAGAATCAAGGAGAAAGGAGATTCAAGGGGTATAAAGGTAGTTCAAATGAGTATAAGGAAAGAACAATAGGTTTAATAATAATTATAGAAATGTGAGAATGTGTGAAAGTGAAGCAAAGAGAGAGGAAGATGAACAAAAAGAATTAGGGTTTTGAAAAAGAAAGGTAAAAAATCCAAAATTTTGAATAACTTGCTTAACAATAATCGTTATATTTATTACTTCGGGTTAACTTTTTCAAACGTTGTGCAAATTAAAACTGATATATCGGATACTATGGATAATTTTATATGAGATACAGGAGCAGATATTTCGTTATTAAAAATTTCAGATTATTTTCCATATTACTTAATAAAAACAACACAAATCTAAAATATTTAAGGAATAACTCAGGGAGAAATGAAAACTTTGGGTACAATAGGAACTTTTCTTTTTATTAAGGGTGTAGCATTTATACATTGTTTTCATGTAGTAGAGGAGGAATTTCCTATACCTACGAATGGAATTCTAGGTAGGGATTTCATAAGAAATTATAATTGTACTTTAGATTATTCAGAATTAAAATTATACATAGATTGCAAATCTAGGAATACAGTAACATTATAAATTCTTGATAATCCTGAATATGATACTATAGCAATACCGCCTAGATGTGAAATCTATCGGTTGGTAGAAAGTTTCAAAAATTCAAGACAGCAGAAAGTTGTTGAGCAACAAGAATTATTACCAGGAATATTTTTAGCAAGATCTATTATATCAAAAACTAATCCTTATGTCAGAATTTTAAATACAAATTATGAAAGCAAGTCGATAAATACAAACAATATTGAAATATTGGATTTAAATTTATTTCATGTATGGCGAACGAAAGTAAGAATAGGGTGAAAGAATAAGGAAAAACATTGAATTTGGAGGTACCAGAATACGTCAGGGATGAGCTAATAAATCTTTGTGAAAATTTTCCAGATTTTTGCTTTGGAAAATGACATTTCAACACAATAATTTTCATGAGCAAAAGCTATTGTTAAAAGATGATACTCCAGTATATATTAAAAATTATAGTACGCTACATTCTCTATCTTCAGAACTTAATGATCAGGTTCAAAAGTTATTAGATCAAGGTATAATTGAATCTTCAACCACAGATTATAACAGTCCAGTTTTACTTGTACCCAAAAAGGCAATCAATGGAGAGAAGTCTTGGAAACTTTTTATAGATTACAGGCGATTAAACAAGAAAATAGTCACAGATAAATTTCCATTACTTAGAATAGATTCGATCTTAGATCAGTTAGGGAGGTCGAAATGGTTTTCAGTCATAGATCTTATGTCAGGTTTTCATCCATTTCCCTTAGAACAGTCTTCAAGAAAATATACATCTTTTAGCACAGAAAAAGGTTCTTTTCAATATACAAGATTACCATTTGGTTTAAATATAAGTCCAAATAGTTTTTCAAGGATGATGTCTATGACATTTTCAGGATCAACTCCAGAAGAAGCATTCCTTTATATGGATGATATAGTTGTAATAGGGATGTCAGAAAATCATCATTTAGGTAATCTCGAAAGGGTGTTTAACACATGTCGGAAATTCAACCTTAAATTAATCCAACAAAAATGTCAATTATTCAGGCGAGAAGTAACGTATTTAGGACACAATTTGTCCAGTGAAGGGGTTCTACCCAAAAAGGCAAAATATTCAGTCATTGAGCAGTATCCAGTGCCCAAAAATTCAGAAGAATCCAAAAGTTTCGTAGCATTCTGTTACTATTACAGACGTTTCATTCCAAATTTCGCTAAAATAGGCATACCTCTCAATAAATTATCTAGGAAAAATGTAAAATTCGAGTGATCAGAAGACTGCGAAAAATCATTCCAAATATTAAAATCGGCATTAATCCAGCCGCCTATTCTGGAATATCCAAATTTCAATAAAAAATTTATATTGGCAACAGATGCTTCAAATATTGCGTGTTCTGCAATACTTAGTCAGGAATACGAAGGTAGAGATTTACCTATAGCTTATGCATCGCTAGGTTTTAAGAAAAGTGAATTAAATAAATCCATAATCATGGAAGAACTGTTAGCTATCCATTGGGAAATTTATCATGTTAAGTGTTATTTATATCCACATTTTATTGTGAAAACGGATCACAAGCCGTCAACACATCCTTTTTCGATGACAGAACCAACTTCGGAACTTACAAGAATTAGATTAGACTCAGAAGAATACAACTTCGAAATACAATATTTGAAATTCAAATTATGCGGACTGCATTTCAAGGATATCCATAAAGGATTTTAAAGATTTGTACATTTACAATGCTTACGTTTTAGCAATAACGAGGTCAAAAACCCGTCAGAATAAAGCTCAGCCTACAGGAGAAAATAAAATAGTTTCCACAGAAATAAAGAAAGATATTCGCAAGCCAGCAGTATATAAAATACTGAATAATTTAGAAGCGCATAAATTACCAATTCTGCAATTCGAAAATAACCGTGTTTTGCTAAGGATGAACATACGGATCAAAAACAAAATGAGATTTAGCCAAGCCTTATTAAATACCTATAGTTAACTTTGATTTAGGTCAAAAGTTAATTCAGCTTGATAAGCTAGCGGTAAAAAATGGAATTAAAAGGATGAAAATTTTTATGAATGATATTATTTTCACGCAGTGCACTATAAAAGAGTTTATGAAAAAAGGAAACAATACGTTAAAAAACGTACAAATATGTATTTGCCATGTACCAAAGATGGTGGGAGAAGAAAAAGAAAAGCAACAGACTTCAGAAACTTATCATAATGATCCTTTATTTGGAGGCATGTAGGAAATAAAAGGCTATTGAGAAAATTGAGAGCGAATTTTAGATGGAAAAACATGGAAAAAGATGTGAGAACATATATTAAGCAATGTCACAAGTGTCAAGTCAGTTAGGCAAATAATAATCACAAAGAAGAATTTGTATTAACGGATACAGCAGCAAAACCATGGGATATAACATATATATAGATACGGTCGGTCCTTTTCCACAAAGTAAAAATGGTAACCGTTATTGCATCACAATGGTATGTGAATTAACGAAATATGTAGTAATAATTCCAGTTGAAAACAAAGAAGCGAACACGATAGCTCGTGGAATTTTTGAAAATTTCATACCAAATTACGGTTTGATGAAACAGATTAGGACAGATTCAGGCATAGAATATAAAAATGAAATATTCAATGCTTTAACTAGGATGTTGAATATTAGTCATAATTATTCAACAGCATATCATCATCAATCTATAGGAGGTTGTGAGAAATTACATAGAGCGCTTAATAAGTATGTAAGACATTTTATAAATAAGAGTAAGGATGACTGGGACGAATGGAGCAAATTATTTGCTTATTGTTATAATACGACTCCAAACTCTTATCATGGTTATACGCCATTTGGATTAATCTTTGGTAGACGTGCTAACTTACACAAGAATCTCACGAACGACATTGAGCCATGCTATAATATTGATGAATATCAGAATGAGTTAAAATATAAACTTCACGTAGCTCATCAGATAGCAGAGAAATATTTAATCAATTATAAGCTGAGTAGACAAAGTAAAAATAGTGAGGTAGCTAATCCAGTTAAATAGGGGATTCAGTTTTAGTAAAAAAGGAAAATAAAACCAAATTTGAATCTCAATATATAGGTCCATCCACAGTCACAGAGGTGAGTGAAGTTAACTGTGAAATCAAATTAAAATCAGGTGTGATGAAAGAAATACACAAAAACAGACTATACCCTTACTGTAAAATGAATTGAAAATTGTAAAAGTGTAAGAATCGAAAGTGTGATTGAGTTTACAAATAATCATGAATAGTGAACAAAGTGTAATAACAAACACCATAAACAATTAGTGATAGTGAATAAATTCGGATAACAAGTAATAAAAACATTAAGTGGAAATAAATGAACATGACAAACATCTAAGTTATCGTAGACAATTTTCGAAGACAATGGACATCCATTAATTTATAAATATATGTAACCGTAGGTTAATGACATTATTTAATAATCATTTATCATCTATTCTTAGGAGATTTGTAAATTCACTTCATTAGGGGGAAAGGAAGTTCAACGGAATTTATTCTTTTCGTAAAAGGGGAAGTCGTAATGTCTTTTGGTCAATATGATAAGTTAACAATTATATTTAAATAAAAGACATAAATTCCCTTGAAGATAATTTCAATAAATCATGAGAACGTTGAATCGTTACATAAATAGAAGTAGGAAGGTCGCACGTACGAAGTTAAGTTCAGAGCGTGAAATAAACATGAATAGTATTATTTATATTTACTTATGACGAACTTGACTTGCCGTATAAATATGCAAACGATAGTGTTTTAAGAATTATTAATATTAGTGTTAATGTTAATGTGAATGTTAGAATATGAATATCACAATTCATGAGTAATAAGTAGTATAATGTATAGTAGTAAGTTTGAGTAATAAATATAATAAATAGAACGTATCCCAGTGCTACAGGTAGTTGTTTTATTCCTGTATGATGACCCTTCGAGTGACCAGCAACACCATCAGTTGAGAGGCCGATCCACGTCGAATACCACCCCGTAACAACCACATTACAACACTCAGATCCTTCGTTCCAACTTAATTGAAAGCTGTTTATTTTTTGGATTGGAAATATTAGGCTGTATAGAGAAAAACTACTTCAAAAATGTGTCACTTGTTATGTAATGGAAGATGTTTTGTTTGATTTCACTTGAAATAATTTTACCGAGTGCGCTATCTGTTATATTCCTTCCCAATTAATTTGGACATTATAATAATAACTAATTCACATTTCCACAACAAACTTGAAGAACGAAGTACATAACAGTACATAAATCGTTAAATGGCGTAAAACGACAATGTGAGGCATGCGTGCAGTATCTAGAATAACTACCAACAGCGTTACAGATCTCATTGAACTATGAATTTAATTAGTGTGCTTAGAACTGATCCGGTTCTCTAGGTGGCACTGCTCTCGCATCTTTGGAGTACTCGTACCCAGCATTATACCTCGTGCTCAATAGTATAATGTCTGCGAACAGTGATATGCTACTTCGCTGTCGGCTGTATGCGTATGGGCCCTATACGACGGTTTTCCCTGAGATAGTGCTATCCAAGTACCAACCACTGTGTTGTATGCTAGGTCTTCATGAAGTGGTGGAAGTCCGGGTGCTTTGGGAGCAGCTCAACGTATGAAAACTACATGAGACACTGTGATGATGTTTTATTGGATAACTCATCTAATCACACTAACTATGACAATGACATTATGACATATGAATATAACTGATTATCTTTCGAACGATCTTGGCAGCCAATCAAAATGGGGAAAAATTCAAATCTACCAATAGCATCGAAATTACACTGATAATTTGTTAGTAACGAATTACAGCGATTATTTTTTAAACGATCCTGTCAACCAATCGTAGTGAGAAAAAAATTCAAATCGACCAATAGCATCAAAATTACATGATTTTTCACTAAATATAGTAACCAATCAAATTACTTAATTTTAATGCATGTGTCAAATTTCATACAATTACCCCTGGATTACAGCGATAATACCCTACATGTGGTGTTTTAAGTTTGGTGTTTATTTTTTATTAAAAATTAATTGAACGTCAAACTGACAAATGGTTAAAAAAATTCGCGAAGAATTGGTAATGAATCTAACGATTTAATTAATCTACCAATTGTACTTTTCACCACTGTAGTTTTAGATAAAAATGATTATATTTGTTTGATTAAAACTAATAAATTTTCTATTGAAAATTATTGAACGTAAGATTTACAATCAATTTTTTGATACATATCTACAAAGTAAAAAATTATCTTATCGAGTATTCATTCGTTCAGGCCTTGATGAATATTCAAAAATGTTTCATAGAGATTTATTCAAGTGTGTTGCTCAAGGATAATACCCCCTCTGCCTGTGGCCTTGGATCAAGCAAGACGCTTTCAGCATTCTCTTTGACAAAATTATTGTGGTATTATCAGGACCCTAAAGGTATTACTACTGATAATTTGTCGGTAACAAATTACAGCGAATATCACCCTCCTGCATTAAAAATCCCATATGAAGCGGGATCACGGAATCGCGATTAGATGCCGCTAACTATCGAAAAGATGCCGCGAACTATCGAGAAGATGCCGCTAACTATCGAAAATATGCCACTAACTATCGAAAAGATCCCGCTAGCTATCGAAAATTTCCCTGTAGGTCCGTAACTATTGTAACGAATGTTAAAATTGCGCATTATTTGTCATTGTGACATATCGTTCTGTTGATGGAAAAGTGACACATTCAAAAATCATTAGTCTTTCAGTAAAGTAGTTTTAAAATTTGTAGTTGCTTGAAAGTCTAAATGAGGATAGTCAGTATGTCTAAAATGACTTTATGTTCATGTTGCAACAACATTACGATGTATTCTTTGAGCTGTTATAATATTTTTGCATGATTTATTGATTGAAACTCTAATGAGGGTGAAAGTTTCATCCCCTGCAATAGTTGTGAAACTTTTCCATAAAATCAAGATACTTTTTTTAAATAATTTCTGCATTATAAAAACATACATTTTCGGTAAATACTATTAGGAAACTGATTTTTATTGCAATTATCACAAAAATAACATAGCTATAACTATAACATAACTATAAGTTATTGTAAAACTCCGCATGTCGGGGAGGAATGTGGTTTTGTTTCAGTAATTCCAATAGCCCTTTATTCTTTTTTTCAGGAATTTCCATCTTTTTTCTTGTACAATGGTTTTAAAGCTAATTGGGTTCTTTTATTGACCGCTGCTCTAGGTTGTTTCATACTCATTGGAAAGAAATCTTCTTGTGCATAGGTCGTCTTGTACATTAATGTATATGGATCATCCCTTTCAATTTTTATTATTTCCATATCTGCGATCTTATCGTCTTTAGTCCTGTCGTCTATTTTTCCAATTACCTCGTTTAATTTCTTTAAATCAATAAAATCTGTATACGACATTTCTTTTACTTTGTAAGGTCTTCCAGTTTCCTTTGCGGTTTTAATCAATCCACTATATTCTGATGGTATGAAAATTGGTCCTGATTTTAAAGAACGTTTCACCTGTCGCTCAATCACGGAATGTGCAGAATCGCCTTCGTTCTGTGTATGTCCTACTATTAAGAATTTGTGAGTTATAGACTTTTTGTTTGTATACTTCATCAAAGCAAAAATATACATTGTTAAAATGTAACGATTTTTTTGCTGTCCTACACAGTTATCAGAATACAAAATCAATTCAATTTCACCATTAGGATTGGCTGTTGATACTTCTTCTATATATTTCAAAAGACAAGAACCAACTTCATTGGCTCCTCTTCGTCCTTGGGTTTCATCCCATACATAACAGTAGCATTGATCTCCTTGTTCTTTCTTTCTAATTTCGTACACAGTGAAATTTAAAACACCCAGCTTAGACTTATAGTAGAAAGATCATGTATCCCCTTGAGGACATGGCATAACTGCCTGCAAGTCAAAACAAGCTACAATGTAGTTTTGAGAAATTTTATCTTTGTCTGTTTGTTTTTCAGCCCGGGAGAGTTCTTTCTCCGACAAATGGATTTCATAATCAGCTTTTAAATTTCCTTTATCTTCTTTGGAAGAATTTGTGTAAGTTGCACCAACACCACACTGGTCTTTCCTCGGAGTAAAAAACGAAATATTGAATTCTCGATAAAAAATTTGATGATAAATTAAATACTTTGCATAAGGTAAGTGATTATCTTTACAATCTTGAATATAATCCCTGTGCAAATCGCGTAAAGTCTTTCCACCCTCGATAAATTCGCGAGAAGAACGAGCTCTGGAATAGTGACATCCCATTCTCGGTATGGAGTTTATATGCTTTCGAATTCCTTCCTTTATACTGGGATCCAATTTACGATGTTGTCCATGCTTTCCACGGAGATCGAGTGAAATCATTCCTCCAGTACTATTCCGTTTGGCGATCACAGTTCTTATCGGTCTATCTGTAATATCTAGAGTAGATTTAAAAAACAATTTGCAAACACGAACTTGGTTTCCATCAATTATAAAATGAAATGCATTGTTACCATGTCGTTTAGATTCATTTCGAGGATACTGATATTTGGGTGTAATAGGTGTCATGCATGATGATAAATAGTCTCGTTGTCTTTGTAGATCACTAAAAGCCCAATAGTGTTGAAAAATCAGTTGGCGAGATTCTACAGTAATTCTTGAATTGCATTTGAGTTTGCAGCTATCATTACAGGGAGGTTTCATTACTCTCGCCTGGATTACTTTTTCAGATTTTGAACATGACACATACTGTTTTCCAGCACTCCTAACCAATTTTGCAGCATTTTTCTTCCATTCACAAGAATAACGCTTACGTTTTTTAGTTCTCTTCATAACATTATTTTCTGCTTCATTTTCTATGTCCTGGGGCACTATTTCTATTTCTAAATTATTGACGGCAGCTTCGTTGTCAGACTGCGATGAACTTTGGCTATTTGAGTCAGATTAGTAATCTGGATCTGCATCCGTATCATCAGAATTACGAAATGTATCATCATCATCAGATTTGGATGAATCAAAGCTCACATTTTGCAATGTAACGAAGCTATTACCGTCATTCACAGGTTCAGGAGGAACACTATTTTCTCCAATGAAACTGGCCGCGTTGCTGTTGTAAACCATCATTAATGGAGGAAGAACATATTTGTTCAGATGGAGAATTAACCTCATTACTATTATTTCTGGTCCCATTCTTGATGATATCCCAGTGTGCGGCATTATTGCCTTCAGATTGTTGTTGTTGAACCATCTTCAATAAAAGTTTCGATCGTTGGGACATCATCTTAAATGGAGAATAACCTGGAAAATATTTGGGTTTGTAATTGTCATAAACAAAAATATAGTTATTATATTTTGGGGAAAAGTGTCACATCTCAAAATGTGAGGCTACAATTCGGTGTTAAATCAAAAAACCTATTCACCTATTATTCAGAAAAACAACACATCCTGAAATGTGACGTTATGAGAATGTTTATTGATCATTATTTTATAAAGAAAAATGACACTTCTTGAAATATGACGTTCTATAATGAACCAAAGTGATTAAAGTAGACTCACCTCTTTGAATAAAAACAACTCTAAAAACTTGAGAACTATCAACATTCCTTGACAAGACCTAACTCACAACTGATGTTTTTCCATAAAATAGTATAGTGATCTCGATGAATAGTGAAATGACACTCCTGCTCTCTGGTAGCGAAACTGTAAAACTTCAGTTGTGTCGTTTTACCACATAAAAATGCTTTTGGGTCCATTATGATCAATTATCCCAATTTTTGACTTGTGTCACTTTTCTATCAACGGAGCGATATATGCCAGATTTTAAAATTCGTTGGAATGTCGCGATTTGGACAAGATTCTTCAAGTTCTATTCAAGGAAAAGTGACCGCAAGTAAACCAAAAATATGATATTTTTTTTTTCTCCTATTAGAGAAATATTGTACTCGTGCTTTGAAATAAACCTGATAATTTTTTATTCTAGCATGTTTTTAGTAAAAACTGCATTCGGTTATTCTCATATTTTGTTAAAAGAGCCCTCCTCCTTCGGAGTCGGGCTCTTTCGCCAAAATATGAAAATAAACTCATGAAGTTATTGGACAACATGCTTCCATAAAAAAATATCGGTAATTTTGATGCACTTGTGTGATACTTCCGGTAATTTTTTCACGCTGTTTGATTGGATCTTAGTTTGAATGAATGCGTGAGCCATTGGGTACCGGACATTTGTCAGTGTCATTTTAATTTGACGTTAAGAATTTGCTGCCAGTTAACCTGTTTGATAAAGATACTTACATTTAGCTGAAAAGTTTAAGAAATAATCACGCCGAATTCCATTCGTAGTAATTTTTTTTTCAAATGATTTCAACCCCACTTTATTAGGGATTCTCACTCGTGGACTTCGTCCACTCGCAGGATTTCCATAGCAACAAAGATTCGTGCATAAAAATACTTACATATTTGCTTAACTTTTTGCTAATAGTCTAAGATCGGGCTGCAGAATTAGTGCGCTCAAACAAGAATGTCATTTTGTTTTTTTCGAGCCATACATCAGACAATTTTTGACCGATTTCTATGTTTGACCTCTCGTTACATTCAAAAATGTCTGAACTTTCGTAAAATAATTCGCAAACATATACAGTGCGAAACAAAAATTTCCAGTCAGTTTAAAAGTTTGGTAAAGTTTGGATGAGTCCGCCATTTTGTTTTTTAAACAAAACGCGAAATATTAGATTAGTAGTGTGTCTTGATCAATTATCTTCTAAACAAAACCGACATCAGTAAAATCGACCTATAAATGAAAAAAATATCAATAAAAAAGGAAATTCCGTTTTTTTTTGGACAATCCTATATATTTACCAGGTTGCCTAGTATTTTTAATTGAATTATTTTTAATTTATTTTTGAGAAAAACTCGTTCACTTGTTTTTTGAATAAAATTACGTCTACATCACAGTAATTTATATAAAGATTCAAAAAAGTCACGGTTGCCGTTGCGCAACTGGCCGCAACTCTTCGCAGCCAGGTCTAAACAGGTATGATATCGATACACTTATACGTTCATAACGTTTATTTATTAATCATGTAACAAGTTAAAGTTAATTTTTTTTATCTATTATCATATATAGTTGCCTAATTAAGTCCGCCCGCATAATAGGGTTGCTGGTTGTTAAAAATGATGAATATTTAAGGTAGAGTGAAAGAGAGTTAGCGCGTAACATCATTTATCAGACGAAGATAGCGATTGCCGGCTATACGACGCTTTTAAGCTTCTTTGACGAATCCTACTGACATCTTTAATGAAAACAAAATCGATGCATTCCAAGAGTTTTCGTGACTCAAAAAGTGTCAAAGTGTGGATTCCACAAGATTTTTATTATTCAACAAAATGTACGCTTCAAAACAAAATAATGAGAGGTTTCTGAAAATAATTGAAGATTTGGACTCAACGCACATTCCACCGTACTGGAAATGTTTGAAACAAAAACTTTCACGGACAATATCTTTGTTAATTCGATGTGGTTAAATGCCACTGAACTATACTGTATCAAGCTGTATCAAGCTCAGCCCGGAAAATAATAGCTGGTTGCTATCAGATGGTTTTCTAAAACCAACATGATTCCTGGGAGGCTCATCTCCAACGCAAGTTAAGAGTGTGCTATGTGATACCTTGAACAAATCTTCCGATAATAACGACGATTCTGATATCTGTAGCGATGAAAGTGATAGCTCCGATGATAGTGTATGTGAAAGCTCCGATGATTCAGATTTTTATATAAGATTTACGGAAATATAAGATCCAATTTTATATTTTTTATTCGCTCAAATATTTAATTAACATGTAACAGACGATTAAATACATGAACCAAATCAGTTAAAATCTTCAAACAGTACTTTTACAAAAAAATATTCTTTTACTTAAGTCACCTTGGTTTTATTTTTCAAATTTGTGATTTCGAAAAGGAAGACATATTTTTGGAGTATTTATTGAGTTATCTCTATTACTCTCTGGTGGTTGAGAACACTAACATTCGACGCATGCTTAAATTATGTTACTCTTTCACTCTATCTTGAATATTTATCATTTTTAACAATCAGCAACCCTTATTTGCGGGCGGATTTAATTGGGCAACCATATATGATAATAAATAGGAAAAAAATTAGCTTCAATTCGGTATATGATTGATAAATAAACGTTATGAACGTATAAGTGTATCAAAATCATACCGGTTTACACCTGGCTGCGAAGAGGTGCGGCCAGGTGGGCGACGGCAGCCGTGATTTTTTAAAATCTTCATATGAATTACCGTGATGTGGACGTAATTTTATTCAAAAAACAAGTTTACGAAAGTTTCTCCCAAAAATAAATTAAAAATAATTTAATTAAAAATACTGACGGCCAAATTTTGATAGGCAACCTGGTAAATATATATTCTTCTAATTATAAATATACATAAAAATTTGGTTTTGAGCAAAAAACAGATGAGCGCACTAATCCTGCAGCCGGATTTCGTACTATAAGCAATTTAAAAAATAATCCGAGTAACATTCGTGGTAATAATTTAGATTAGATTAGCTCTCGTCTTTATTGCTATTAGGAAATCCCACTCGTGGACTTCGTCCACTTGTTAGATTTCCATTGCAACAAAGATTCGTGCATGTAGTTGAAATTATTAAAAAATTACCACCACTTGTGTAATCACTGTTGAATATTTTTGAATGTATGTGAATATATCTATTATACATCTAAATGCTCACGTTTTTATACTGATTGAACCTATTATTGGGTTTTTCCCCTGATCCATTCGATCTACCTTTATCTCCATGGAATCTCTTTTTTCCTTGATTTTCCTGAAATTTCCTACTATCATTGTAGTTACTCCTCACATGGAAATTATTATTTCCCTTATTACAAGCATAAGTATGTTTCTGTTGTGGAAAATACCTGTTCCCTGACGAAAACCTATTTCTGTCGACTTTAAAGTGAAGAACACATCCTGAAAATTGGTTGTCCCCCATATCGATGGACACTAATTATAACAGTCATTACTTCTTGTGGCGTTGTGGAATTTCCCACCGCCATGACGGTTTTTATGCGTTCGGAGGTAGCGTTGCTTATCAGCTGCCTCTGCTGTATGTTTAGTTGCCAGTCTTTTGCTAAATATGCAGCCTGTGACTGATCTGCCAGATTTCCGAAGCATATCCGACCAGATCCCTATTTGTTTGTCGTAGTTTACTAAGTTTAGCACTATTTCCTTTCAAACCCTTTTTAAGGTCTATATAATTTCTACCAACGAATTTTCCGTGATAACTAGACTCCTATCCTTCCCAGTCAGCATAGTTTCCACAAATAACACAGCATTAGCCTCATGGTCTGCTGCGTAAATTTGTTATAAATTCACCGAGTTAAGGATATATGTTAGCTTACTCGAATCACCATTGAATTTACTAGGTAAGATTTTACTTGCTTAATTGAAAAACTCATTCATGCTTGGAGCAATTTTGTATATATTCATATATATTTTGACTCATTAAATTATTCAAGGTGATTTACTGATCTTGATTTTCAGGACACTTTCCCCTCAAAACCCTTTAACTATGATCCACTATCTCCTCTAAAATAGAATTTAATCTATTCTGAAATTTATCCCATGTCACTGAGCTCTCGTCACTTACGGACATTTGAAAATAAAATTACGATAATTTGGGACATCTACAATTACTAGATTCACTTACTTAATCATAAAAGTATTTAATTTTTATTACCATGTTTTAAAATATTTGAAAATAATCATGTGAGGGAAAAAATGAAATGGAATACCAATCATACACATGAACAAAATATAACCTTGAGGTTTACAAAAAAATTCCTCACCTATTCTAGAGATTCAACGTACTCTGTTGTAGACTTCTTTATATTTTTTCTGTAGGTCTTATATACAGATCAATCGAACTGTAATACCAGAACTGCAACTACGATGTACATCAGGGTATTCACTTCAAAATCGACTTTTATCTCCTCTTCTTGTACAATAAAATTACTGTTAACGACTCCATTCTTATGTACCTCTAGCTTCGTCGCTCTGCCTCCCATGTTACCATATGCTTCTAAGTTGTCTCTAGTTTGCCTCCAATTACCTCTCCTTGCCTCTAATTGCCTCTACCATGTGTTTGTAGGATCGCCATGTATTGTATGCTAGGTCTTCATGGAGTGGTAGAAGTCCGGGTCCTTTGAGAGCGGCTCAAATAAGCGTATGAAAACTACATACAAAAATTACAGAATTTTAATTTTTTAGCTCCACTCAAAAAAACTCAATTCCAGTCACCACCTTTTAAGGGTGACATCTCAGAAGGGTGTGAGCTGAGGAAATTTTGGTATAAGAAAGACCCATCCCAATTGCATACGAGCAATCACCTCCTGAATTTTTTCGCATGGATTTAGATACACCCTGTATATTGGCAAATTCCCAACACATTTTGCTGTGAATTACTACACAATTCAGCAGACTACAGACCAAACGTCGGAAAATGATGATCAATTAAAATTTCATGTGTCATGTATAAAGGTGTATCTTGGAAATATTGACCTACGGTTGTATCCATGTCTAATTCGCCCCAAATCTTGAATTTCAATCAAAATAATATTTGTCTTAATATTCGTATAAAGTATATTCGGAATAAAATCGTGGAGGGAAGTTATTGCTTCACATATCGACGTCGCCTCGACAAAAAGCCGTGAACGAAAAAAAAATCAAAAATGAGATTTTCATAGACTCGAATTCTTCTTGAAATTGCGCATCGAATAACCATAATAACATAAGCGACAAAAATTTGTTTTCGCTTGAAATCGAGTTTGAAGGTTTGTATGCGCCACTTCGCACGCCAACAGTCGTTAGTCGTCGTTTAACTTCCATAGTGTTAGGCGCTGGTTTCTCTGAACAGTCATTGACCGCGGCCGGCGACGTTTAGACGTTGCGGCTCGCGTTCATACGTCATCGGTAGCGGTTCAGCGGTATCAATTGAGGCTGACGTCTTTTGAGAACTAATTGGACTAAAACAATGAACAAAATGTTGATAGCAGTGTTACTTGAAGAAGAGGAGGATAATTAATTAATAATGTTATCATTAAAAAAAGGAAAAAGACGAACAGTATGTTTAAAAATCGAGAAAATGAAGGAGTATTTCGCAGCTTGATTTACACCTACCAATCTCTTCCCACACTTTATGTTTTAAAACAATATTTTTATAATCCACATGTGCGGCATCATATAAAATTGGATGGCTTCGCACTAATTCCATTAAAAATTCGTACTGTTCTTTTTTCATTGTGTTGTCGTCCGCCATAACATCTACCCGCCACAACTTTGTATTCTTGTAACGAGGAAGTGAAGTGGTTTTCAAATTCAAAATAGAAGACAGGGTGTTTCATTTGAAAAAACCATATGTTAGATGCGGCGGTGTTGTGGAAAAACCCTCTATACTTTTGACTAATTTGAAAATGTGGAGCTTATAGCTGACTTCTGTTTTTGTTGATAACTTTTTTTGGTATTCCCTATAAAAACAGATATAACGGACTTTGTCAAAACTAGCCTTAACTAAATGGAAATTAATATGGCTGAGGAGGTAGTATTGTGAATACCTATTTAACGAGGTGTCACTACACTGTCACCTATAGTTAACAAGCCATTTTATTCATTCACACTCTCCAAAGTCCATTAGTGTAAGTATAATCATTCCAAAAACAGGAGGAGAAAGGTCAATTTTCAAGCACCAAATATGAATTTTTAGGATCAGTTGATCAGTACCTATAGGAAACTAATTTTTAATTTTACCTTCAATATGACAGCTTAGCGTATTTCGAAAAAGTGCCTCTCCGAACTATAACTTCAACGATTAAACTTTTCGAAAACTCATATTTCCGTTATTCTCCACAGGACTTTTCTCCTTTTCCCATATGGACTTCGAGGCAGATAGAGATCCAAGTCCCGGGGGAGATCCTTCACTAGCCGATATGACACGCTCAGCTCTTTCCATACTACTTAAAAATCCTAAAGGATTTCTCTTAGTTGTAGAAGGTAAGTCATTGTTCCTGCTTTTATAATATTGAATAATTGAATTTTGAAATATTGAATAGATAAGGCCTTCACCCAATGAATATCCATACTGACTCATACAATAAAACAATTCAATCGGTTCAAAACTTCATTTCATTTGAACTAATATTCAATTTAAATTTGTGACGCTTTTGGCTAGCACAGTGTCGTTATAAAACGAGAGAAGGTATAATGAAAACCCAACTAATAAATTTGAGAGGGAAATAAAATTAGCAGTAGATAACGCGTCAACCCAATATACAACACCCTGAACTTCATTCATTAATTGAACTCCATAACGAGGGTTACCCAATTAGATCGGTTGTTTCTTTTTTCACAGAATCTTTCCTACAAAATTCTGGAAATTCTCAGTAATAATATAACAAGAGAGTGAGAATAAATTGAAAATAATTTGACAGATTTTTTGAAAACTTGTTGCCAGGCAATAGTCCAATATTTCCAAATCTGTTAAATTATTTTCTAATGTATGGAACTCGCGAGTTATATTTGACTAGACTATTTTTTGATTCACAAATTTTTACAATGAAAAAGATCAATCAGACCATCATGAAATTATTAGAAGATTTAATCCTTCTTTTTTCATGTTATAAGCCCAATCTTTCAAAATCAATGCCAGAGTAGCTGTTGTAGTAGATTGATCCAGAATAAAGTTTCTTTCTTTGGTAAAGGTCTTAAATTGTCTCCATATAGACTAATTACTTATTAGAGTATTTTTCAAAGTGGTTCCTAAAATATTTTTTGTTATTTCTGCATCAGAAAAGGTACTAAACCGATAATTTTCACCCATTTTATATATCACGTTGACAACTATCTGACACTTGCTAGGCACATGAAAGCCACAGTGATTATTCCCGGAAATAATCACAAGAAATTTATTCCCACTATAATAATGACATAATTGGTTGAAACTTACCCTTGTGACAAATAAAGAAGCAATTCATTGGTTTTAGAAAACGTCAAAAAATAATCATTGATATTATTTTTAAATGTTGTTGATTTGTTTTCAATTAAAAGCTCAACGAAATTAATTATTAATATTCAAGATATAATACTACCTCATAATTCTAAATTCATATCGTTCGATGTAACAAATCTATTTCCCAGCATACCTCCCAAAGTCACTATACATCTCGTTGATAACCTGATCACGTACAATAGTGTTAATCTTATAATTCATTCTGATATCATAACTTGTGTGTGCTTAAATCAAAATTATTCCCATTTAAATGTAAAGATTCATAGCAGTTGAGATGGTTGGATTATGGGCAACTCCCTTAGTCCCTTACTGACACCTTGTCAATCAAAATAGATTCTTAATTACTGACAGCTCTTCCGTGCGGTGTTGCCGTACAGCTTTAATATTACTTAAAACTACTACAACTAACACAACATCTCCCCTTTTACAATATTTAATAAAAAAAAAATCATACAGATTTTTATTTAAAAAGGCTCTCAGATAAAAGGGCTTTTTAAGGTTTCTTTTAGGTCTTTGTGACACTTGAGCGTCGAAAGACACCGATTTAGTTGGCGACACATTACATTTAGGAGACACAGATTGAGACACAGACACATTACTTTCATTTTAGTCATTTTCATTAACAGCTAAGTTTTGTTTTTGTTCAACGTTTGAATGGAAGGGAGTACATATATTTTCTCTAGCCATATTATTATCACCTTTTAAAACAGAAAAATTTGCTTCATTTTGTGCTGGTTCAGATGAGACTAATGCCGGAGTGAACTGATTGGGTTTGGTATAATGAGGAGCGGGTATTAAATGCCATCTATTACGACGGTAAATGTGCCCAGAATTGGATTGAATCAAATATGAACGCGGAAACTATATTATTTGCATAGATTCTAAGATCAGTTACCCAGACCTAATCTCCTATTTTCAAATCTGACAAATTTTGTGTCCGGCGTCTGTTGTTAAACTGTTTAGCGCTCTTATCCTTAGACCTACTCTCTTTTTCTTTCAGAGAACTTAAATCTACTTGACAATTCAGTTGGCTTGGTAGAATGGTTAAAAAAGACCTAATTTTTCTACTGTATAATAATTTTGCTGGCGAAAAGCCGCATTCTAAAGGAGTTGTTCTATAGGATAACAATGCTTGATATATATCGTCATTTTTTTTAATTGAATTTTTTGCTACTTTTACAGCTGCCTCAATACAACCGTTGGATTGAGAAAAAATCGGGCTACTTGTTGTCAGTTTAAAATCGTATTCCTTGACAAATTTCTGAAACTCACTTCGGAATTGTGGACCATTGTCCGAACGCACTATTTCACAGATTCCATACCGAGAAAATATTTCTTTCACCTTTTCAATATTGACTGATTCAGTCATTCTATTGAGTTTAAAGATTTCGAAAAATCTTGAATAATAATCAGTTATTAGTAAGTACCATACTTCGTTACATTTATAAAGGTCCAAAGCTGCTTTCTGCCACGGTCTTTCGGGAAATGTATCGCTTATCATTGGTTTTTTCGGATTGGTTCGATGTTCAATACATCGCGGGCAGTTCCGTACTAGGTTTTCAATTTGTGTAGAGAGACCCAGCCACCAGACAAAAGTTTTCGCTCTGTTTCTACATTTAGCTATACCAAAATGTCCTTCATGTATAAATTTTAGAACTGTTAGCTGCAAAGACTGAGGGATTACTATTCTTGAATTTCGTAATAAAATTCTTTAGAGTCTACATGATTCATTTGATGATATATTGTAATAGACCCCATGAAGTCAACTTCGCCAACCTCTGACTTCTCCTTATAATCATATTCAGCAGTGTTATATTTATTCTCCAAATCTAGTATTTTATCAACTTGGAGAGATCTGACCTGACTAAATTTCCTGCAGACGGAAGCCCAATGTCCTTTCTTCTTGAGTTTATTGCATGTAGATTGATTAGCAGGGCACTTGTCCCGTGAATGGGATTGTAGACCACAAAACCCGCACTTGGTTAACTTTTTGTCTTTATTCATTCGCGCACTCGAACCTGAAGCAAAAGCACTATTTTTTTTCACAGCTTGTATGCGGCCAACTTGCCTGTGGTTACTTAAAAGTTCTTTATTTTGCGAAGCCTGTAACTCTGCTTATTTGGCTTCTAGAGTACACTGTTGCAATGTAAGTTTTTCTCTAAGTTGAAGTCTTTCAGACGTTTTGGTATCTGCCATGCCCACTACTATCCTATCTCGGATTAATTCCTCTTTGTTCATAGTCGCAATGCTCAGCTAATGTATGAATGCTAGTTATGAAGGAGTCAATAGGTTCACCAGGTTGTTGAATTAAGTTTAAATCTTTCATATAATATATTACTCCATGGAATGAAGAAATTTTCAAACATCTGAATGGTTTCTTGATATAGTATTGGTTCATTTGGGAACTGCAGAACAATTTCTTCAGATTCATCCCCCATAATATACATTAGTATGTCAATTTTTTCCTTATCTGGTTTAGAATGGAGTCCCGATACTGACATATACCTTTCAAACCTCTTTTTCCAACCTGGATATGCTGCAGGCATTGAAAAATTTAATTTTTCCGGCGGTGCAGCATTGAAAGAAGACATTACTTGTACCTGTGAAGTGGTTGTCGTAGGGTTGTTTGTTGTAGACATTTAACAGTAAGATAGAAACTGTATCGTGGATGTGAATATCGTGCTGTACTATTTTTATTTTAATTACTCACCGGTTCCACTTTTTGAGGCGCACTGCTCTCTTATGGAATGATAGGTTAGTTTTTTATTACCGGATTGATACGGCCTGACCGATTGATTTTATACGATATCAACTCGCGAGGACCACCAAGCTGTCACCATGTTCTGTTTGGGTCCTTATAAATAAAAGATCACGAGTTAGGAGTTAGTAGTATTTATTAGATATATAAATATTCGGCACTCACAAAGGAAATCACATTGTCAATCAAAATATATTTTTAATTACTGACAGTTCTCCCGTGCGGTGTTGCCGTACAGCTTTAGTATTACTTGAAACTACTACAACTAACACAACAATTACCTAAATTAACTCAATTCATAACCATTTATAACTCCCGACCTGATAGACTAGAAGACTTCAAGCCCCTTTACTCAGGCTTTACTAAGGCCGAAGGAATAAAATTTTTTCCAAAACGAGAAGTTCTGTCAAAAATAGCACAGATCTATGACTTCCTAGGACTTCCGGTGATTCTCATTGCGAAATTAATTATACAAAAACTCTCTGAAAGTATCGTTGAGAAATAGGATGTTCCCAGATACCCTTTTTTAAACTTTCTCTCCTCCATTAAAATCCATTTATTTGGGTACTCAAACGCCAGTCTTTGGGCATTTAGTATCAGTGTTCACCTGAAAGCAATCTACACTGACAAGTCGATTTCCTCTTATCTAATAGCTACAAAAAGCCGTGTAGCACCCCTTAAAGCAACTGCACTTCCTCGACTCAAGCTCTGTGGTGCATTCTTTGTCTCTAAATTATTTGAAGAAATTGTACACGTCTTTAAAAATAAATTTGTTCTTAGAATCTCAGATAACACTGTCGTATTCAAACTCTCATTCCTCCAAATGGAACACATTTGTAGCTGATAGGGTGTCAGAAATTGAACAACTCACCAAGACAGTTACCTGTAACTATGTGAAATCATCCGAAAACCCGGCAGATTACCTCACTAAAGGATTGAATCCTCAAGACATCTTGGAAGCTCCTATGGAAGTCGCCGGCCCATCAAACGATCAGATAACACAAAAAAGAACAAGAATGGTCGACCCTAACGATTCGACCAAGTTGCCTGAAGTCAAACCATCGAGGACAGAGCATGATATGATGTGGCGATGATATGGCAATGCTCTACCTTGAGTGCTTCTCAGCTAATGCCTTGAGGTTTAAAGAAATAAGGCTAGGGTATTGAATGTTTCCAATGAAAAAGGTGGGGGTACAAGTCGATGTTTTCCCATTTTGAAGTACGGTATAACCGGAGCTTACCACATTTACCCCCCGGAGAAGCGCTTCACCATGTCAAATAGCCTCGGACAATTAACAATCTTCCTCTTGTACATTAGAACATACAGAGAAGCTACAGAATCGAAATACTACACTATTTTGGCCAAGTTAAAGCACTCGAACAACATTACCAAACCCACAACAAATTGTTATACAAATCTCTCATTCTACTTCTGAAACAAAATTACCTCTCATCAATGTAGCAAAATTTTGTGGAGACATTGAACGATTTACAATGCAGTTGAAAGTTATTTTTCAGCAGAACTACTTATAGATTACCTACAATCAATTATTATTAATTAAATAACCCTGGAGTGGACCTTATTTAACGGATGTATAATGATGATATTTAATAGTATATTACACTACAAAGGCGAAAAGTCTGTGGCGAAGCCTCGGGCATCATGGCGTGCAGTTCAGGGCTCTTAAACTTCCCACCCGTGTGGTGTATACCATTTTTCTATTCACGGACGAAAGTACATACTTTCTGCTTTTGTTGGGAGGCACAAAGTCCGTCATGTCATGTCATCGAGTACCTACAAAAAGTTCAAAAAAGTATTCAACATCTGCCAATTATATGTTAAGGTCATTTTACTGAAGCAACATAAGGACAAAGCCACTCTAAAGACAATTTAGCATGGCTATCCAACTAGGTATAAGGAAAGTGCTGCCGTAATACCCTTAATGAGAAAATCTATAGGTAAAAAGAGTTTCACATACCTGGCTCCAAAGTTATATAATCAATTACCATCTGATTTGAAAAAAATTAACTCTTAAAGTTTATTCAAAAAAAAATGGGTCCAATTTTATACGGCTGATACAATGCAAAATTTTATTTCTTCACGAAATGAAAGTTATTATAATGTGTAAATCTTATTGTTTGTCTTATTAATATTTCAATTGATTTCACTTACATTTGTATTGTCGTTTTATATTCTATATGTTATATCTTCTATTCCAATTTTTTTAAGATGTTCTCATATATATTTAAAATTTGTTTTTGTATATGATTGCTTTTTAATTTTTGAACATTTATTTATCATGATAAATGAACTACCGCATTCACCAGCCTGGCTTTTGTGAATGTATGGCTCTTTTTGCGATGAAAATGGCCGACTACTTATTCACTTAACTTATTTTTATATGCTTGTATCTTTTTAAATGTATATTGTAATTATTGTAACTGTAACTGAGGCAAATAAATTATTATTATTATCATTATTATTATTATGTACATACTTCCGGCCGTGAATGAAGAAAAATGTATTTGCACACACACAAAATAACTGGTCAGTCAGTCGTGAATTCATAACTTCCGTTGAATAGCATGTGGAAACTCAAAAAAATCTCAACAGACAATAAAGCACTACCTACTCTTGAGGATTTTTTGAAATTCATTGATTAATTTATTGATTAAATTTATCATTTATTCATCAATTTATTGTATAGCTTCATACCAGAAATATCAACATCAGACATTCCTTTCCAGTCTAGACAGCAAAAATCTGAATTATTCAATGCTACACATAGCTCTGCTAATACTAGTTTCAATGTTCATTCAACTAATGCTTATGAAAAATGTATTTTTCGCAATTTTTATAATCATACCCTTTATACTTGCTTTCATTTCCAAAATTTGATTCATCAGGAAAAGATGGCATCCATAGAAAATCAAAACTTATGTGTGAACTGTTTCAGCGACAACAATCGTGTAATTGATTGTAGTTCATATAACTGTTCCAACTGTGGACAAAGCATGATAGCATACTGTAGCCATATCATTTTAAATAACAAAAATAAGTTTTGTGAAACTAATAATCCAAACACCAAGTTGAATACTTTTAAACATAACAGAGTAGTACAAAATACAAATTCGAAGAAAAACAGTAAAGATTACAATACCATAATGAACAGACAAAATCAAAATGCACCTCCTACTATACACAGTCATAATGGTTTTAGCAATTCAGGTAATCAGTTGTCACTGGGAAATGAGTCACAGTCACACACATCCTTTGCTACATATGCTCCAGCTGAAGTGATTTTATTAGCAACAGCCAAGATGACAGTCTACACTAGCAAACCCTAGCATGTGCTTATCAGGAGTTTGAGGTATTGTAACTCACTCAAATAGGTTTGCTTCTATAAACATACACTCCAATGCTTGATAATCATTTCATATCCACGTCAATTGCTAAATTCTTGAAACTATTACACAGCTACTACCTAAATACTCTATCGACCAGAATTAACTTCATCCACCCCCCATGTTCAATTAGCAGATCCTGATTTTGGCACACCTTCTCCAACAGATTTGTTGTTGGGGGCAGATGTTTAACATACCTTATCAAACGGAAGTATAAAATAAAACCAGATAGCCGGATAATGTTCTGGCTCTACTAATAATCAGCTGGACTATTTAATAGCTGGTCTAATTGCTACTCAATACATCTCTGGCCATAAAAAAAAAGCTAATTTTAGAATTTACCTTTACCAATTTCGAATGTGGGCCCCTATGCAATTTAATGAAGAAATATTGATCCCTTGGAAAAATCTCTCCCTCAACAGTTAGAATACTCTCATGAAGAACAGTTTGTTGGGAATAACTTCATAAAAACCACGAAGATTCTTGAGAATGGACACTTCCAAGTAGACTTCCTCTTAAATCTCAAGAAGAGCATCTCAAATTATGGCATTCCTTTAACTATGCGGAGAAAAATGTTATTATCTAAAGAGTAGTTTGTTCTCTAGCTATAAGGACTTCATCGACTTCCAATATTTTGCAAAATTTGTCCACTCCCGGGTACTAGTGGTTTAACGTTAAATGAAACAAATTGGATTGAATGATCACCATGTTCAAACCGCAATCAGAAACGATCAGAAAATAGTCGACCATTGCAATCATTGATAGGAATTACGCGAAAGTGAACTCGTTGTTTGCTATGAACAGTTATTCCTATTTTCATATTTGGAGATTGAAAATATTCAAGGGGTCCAGTATGTTACAGCTTGTTACACAGTCACAAAACTTTGCGAGGTTTTTCCCGTAACCATCTCAACTCACTTAACAAAAGACACATAGCACGCCGGCCCTGTACACACACTGTTTTGGCACCTCTGACTTTTTTTCAAGCGCAACAAATATTTCCAATCCGTTTCTTACCTTCTTCGTTGAGAATGCTTCACTAAGAGCTTCGTCGCGAACTGAAAATTGGTGATTGAGGATCACAAGCTATGAAGAGATATTAGAACATATTTTCACAGACATGCTATTTCTTGTTATATTAAAAGTGAACAGCTTTGTTATTTCGAATAGAACGACCAATTATTATCTTTTCGGTTTTTATGTTGATGTTTAATGCCACTTTGTGAATGATACCGTATATCTAAAATTTCCACTTCTCAATATATATTTTTTAATAGACAGTTGTTGGATTTTATATTGAAAATTCTATGTGAACAAACCCAACTCCAAATTGAAAGTACTTTGTTAGGTCAATCAGTAGCAGGGTCGAGTTAATTGTCTTATTGTATACAGGGTTCATGAATAGTTGGATAAAAATATCCATTGTCGTGATTTATTCAAACGAAACAAGTTAGTTTTTCATCTTCTATTCAAACTCACGACCAAAATTGTATTAATTTGTTTTTGTTGTGATTTTATTTCTTATTCATATCTTAGTTTATTTATACATTTTATTGAGTTTTTGTTGGGATTCTTTCATTGAATGGTCTAAAAAAAGCAATAAAAAACAACTGTTGTTCATTTTCCTCACTTCACTCTCCCACATGAGTTATCCTCACATTCGACAGAGTCGTTAAAAAACCTATTCAAGGAATAAACGTTTCTGTAACGTGCTCTTCATTATATCCCATTCCTAGTGGTTATATACAATCATAAAAACATATTTTCCCATTCATTTTAAATATACTCTACTGGTCTACTGTTAAGAGACCATGAACATTTTTTTTGAAATTTTTTGCCAGTCTTGAATTACAAAATATTATTGTTGATTTTCAAGTTGTCAAATTTTTAGTCTTAGATGGAGATCAACATTTTTTGAGACATTAAATCATTCTTGATAATGGAATGAAGTGCTAGTGAAATGTTTAAATAAAAATGGGAGAAAAAAACGTTATAGCAAGCTGTGGATGGAGCCTAACATGCACAATAGGTTCTATCAAAAAGGCTGGATATAATATCAGACCTCCTACCATTATTCAATCTTAAGTCATTATGTTTTCATTTTTATTTTAAGGAGGTCGAATAGACCACGCTCACCACTACAATAATGCATTTAGAGCTTTGGATGAAACGCTTGCAATGGAAACAGCTCTTTTGGGAGCTCTGGCCCTTGTGAATCCAACTGAAACTCTTATTGTTGTCACCTCGGACCATTCTCACGTTTTGACAATGGGTGGACAAGCAACACCTAGAGGACATCCTATTTTAGGTAACCATTATATTTCTATTTTGCTTTTCTCTCATTCACAACTTTAAAAATAACCAATCTTGAGATAATGTTCATTATATAATCAATATATTTTTTCAACTTTTCATTATGACCATGTTTAGTTTTGTATCCTTCTGTTCACTGTTAATCGGGTCGATTCTGTTTGCACTAGCAATATGGTTATTTGAAAGATATGGCTATCATAGCAAGATTTGCAAAATATCGTATTCTAATCGTCGATTTTAAGCAATATGATCTGTCATTTATAAATAGATCTTGCTAAAAACCTTGCTATCTTTGCAATGTACTTTTTGTACTTGTTATTCCTTATAACAAGGTAAATGGATTGTTAAAATGGCGTTTCCCCTATTTTATCATGTGAATTTTTTAAATAAGTACGAAAATATAGCAAACAGGTAAGTTATTTAAGTTAAGTACATACTTATATTTTTATCACAAATGCTATTTTTAGAGAAGTTATGAGACTAGAATTTAGACACATTAGGGACACTAGTAATCCTTTTGAACTGCCCCAGAACAGATTTGTTAAACTGTTTCGTTTAGATAAGAGAGCTGTTCTTGATCTTATAGAAGAGCTAACTCCATTTGTGGAACAAGCAAGAAGGAGGGATACAATTCCTTTCCATTTACAAGTAAGTGTAAGAATAAAAAAAGGAAAGGAATGTTTTATAATTTCACTCCCTTTTAGGTTTTTGCTAGTCTTTTATTTTTTGGCCAAGTAAATTACCAAGCAACAATTGGAGATTTATTACCCCGGTACGTGAAATTTCCAACTACAGATGAAGATGTAAGAAAAACTAAGCAAGGGTGAATATTAAACTAATTACATTAATAAATCTTTAACCTGATATTTATAGATTTATGAATTATAATTTCCGAATATAATTGGTACGATTGATTGCAAGCATGTTGCAATAGTACCCCCTAAAATTGAGGATCCTGTTCAACCCGCGGCTGCATATATAAATAGAAAAAGCTTTCATAGCATAAATGTCCAAGCTGTGAGTGCAAACTATATTTGTGATAAATATTTGTTCATAAAACGTTTTATTATAGATTTTTAATGCAAATCCCATTATAACAAATATTAATGCTCGTTATCCTGGAGCTACTCACGACGCAGCAATTTGGAATTCCTCAACAATACAGAGCCATTTAGGAAGAAAATATCGAGATGGAAGAAGAAATTGATACCTTCTTGGAGACTCTGGGTATCCTATTCAGCCATGGATGTTGACCCCTATTCCTGATGCTCTCCCTGATACTCTAGAAGACTATTACAATATATTACACAGGAGAACCAGAAATATTGTTGAAAGGGGTTTTGGAGTCTTAAAATCACGTTTCAGATGCCTCAAAAAGAATAGAGTTTTGCACTACAAACATGCAGTAGCAGCTTACATTATTTCTTCTTGTGCAGTTTTGCATAATATATGCAAGAAATATAATGTTGAGGATATAATTGATGAAGATGAGGATGGTAATGATGATGATCCACAAAATCAGGATAATCAATTTAATCGAAACGTAGAACTTGATGGTAATTATAAATAGAAATGCGATTGTGGATATTTTTCTTATCTTTTCTTTGTAGATCAAAATGAGCTGGAAGATGGAAGGTATCACAGAAGAGAAATGGTTCAATATATATTTCAAAGAAGATAATTTTACAAAATATATTACTGTTAAACAGTTTGAAATAAATAGTTTTGATAACATTTTTTAAACTAATAGTAGAAGAAAATTGTATGCTCCTTGTGTGTGAATTGCATAAATAACTATTTCCTTTTTATTTGATAAAAATCCACAAACAAAAAAAGATTTCATTGAGAAATAAATAAAACAGCATTCTTAAAAATCACAGTATAAACAACTTAATACTAAATAAAAACTAGGTATTATTAGAAAATTCAAATCAAATTTTTTTCCCACAATAAAAAATTACATTTTAAAAAAATAATTGTTGAAAAATAAGAAATTCATTTTTTAAAACCTAAACTAAATTTACTTAAAAATGACATCACTCAACTTTATTAAATTTTGTGGAAATATTATCTAATGCGTGAGACAGTTGGGAAAAGGCTGCTGCCATTTCTTTCATTGCATTAGCCATTTCCCTCATCGCACTAGCCATTTCCCTCATCGCACTAGCCATTTCATTAGAGCTCGTGCAATAAGCTTCAGCAGACTGTTGAAGTTCGGAGAGATTCTTTTTCTTTTTTTTTGTGGCACTGTTCCTAAAATATTTATTAATTAACAATATTAATTTAATACAATTATACCTTGCAGTCACATAAAAACTATTTAATGTCATTTATGTCTTATTTAAAAATTACGTGTTAAAACACCTACCTGTGGAGTTACTTGTACTCGGATTTTCATTTTGTGTAACTGCTTCATTTACTTTAATTTCAATATTTTCATTAGTTATATATGTTCCCATTTCAATATCTTCTATTACAAATGGCGCATCATTAATATTTTCGGTTATGTCAGGATCCACTTCAACAGGCGCTCCTGGGCATCCTACCACATGAACCCATCCATAAACTTTTAATAACCTATTTTCAATGTCATTAAGTTCTTCACAAATGTATTCTCCACCACCAGTTTGCCTAATAGAATCAATCTTACTTCTGGCTTTCTTTTTAGTCTTGCTTTTCCATTCATATAAGAACTACAATTTATTTAGGTAAGTTATTACCTCAAATATATAAGAAGATATATTTACCGTTTTCCATTGTTTTTTATCTTTTCGTGCACCATTATCAATATTATTCAGTAATTTTGTAAGCTCATCCCACTTGTTTTCGATTTCTGAAATATTTAGAGGGTGCATTTTACCTGTTGTCATGTCGCTATTTTTTTATAAAAAAATTACTATTAGCTCCATTTGGGATTTTGTTGATTTTTTATTTCTTGTTTTGTTATCCCTTATAAATATTTAGACACCACAAGTTCGTGATAGACACAGATAACCTACCGGTCGGTTTATTCAAATGTCACATTTAACCTCATATTCTTCTTTTTGATCACAGAACGTCAATAATTACATTGTTGTCAATTTTCAAATTCGTAATTTATCGCATGGCAATAACAATATTGTTATGAACATAATTGATAACCAATATTACTACTGTAGTATAAGCAGAATACGATCCTAGACTACCATATTGTTATTGGTTATAAGATATAACAATATGGTTACTGTAACAAGCCTTACAGCAATGTTAATCAGAATCGACCTGATTATTTATATCACTTCAGTGAAATAACTGAACAAACAGTGGCCAATAATAAGAAATCTTGAATACCTACAACGAAAACGCATCTCACCTATTCTCAAACTGTCTATTCTGCAAAGCTAAGAGAGAAGTCCTTGGTCTGGAGTTAATTCATTAAAGCATTGAATGGCGGGAGACAAGGGTATGCCACTAGTTGGTGAAAAATTATTGAAATAGAAGCTAGAATTTAATAAACAATTATTTTCAGACTGAAATGTTTCCTGTTTCTTTCAAGCTGGCTACAGTGATTCCACTGTATAAGGGAGGAAATTGTGAAACTGCGTTAACCTTCAGGCCTATTTCATTGCTCTCGACTCTGGGAAATGTTGTTGAGAAGCTTGTTAAGACAAGTCTGGTCAGCTTTAACAACAGGCAGAGGCTTTTAAGTGAGAGGCAATTTGGCTTTCAGGCCTCTAAAAACAAAAATCATGCCATATTTACCTATCTTAGGGACCTGTATATGGGGTTAAATGAGGGTGAGGTCACTACGGCAGTGTTTTGTGATCTAACCAAAGCTTTTGATTGTGTGGATTATAGATTACTTCTGAACAAACTTAAGGTTCATGGGTTCAAGGGCAAGTCACTAAATTGGATATTGTCTTATCTTTCAAATCGTCAACAGTTAGTTTTTCTAACAATTAAGTATCCACCCAGAGGAAATTACTTCTGGTGTTACGCAAGGCTCTGAACTTGGGCCTTCACTGTTTTTGCTATATATAAATGATTTATCAAAACTGAATATATCTGGGGTATTTACTATGTTTGCCGACCATACAACTTTCTGGCTTTCTGGTCAGGAAGTAGACGGAGCACATTTCGAACACTTGCTATAAGAATCCATTGTTGATATTTAATTAATTGAATTTAAAAAAATAATTCCAATAATATTGGTATTTATTCAATTTATCCGTCAAAATTGGTTCAAACCAAAACAAAATTAATATGGCTATGTAGCCAATATCAATGCCTTTCAAACCAGATATCACCTGCCATAAGGTCCTATTTGAAATTATTGGCCAGAGTGGCACTGTGCGTCATCTATTACTATCACGTCACCTGTTACCATTCATAGAGAAGTTAACAGCACTTCATTTTCACCCTCCAAATTTTATTAATGTGAGTGTAGCCGTTCAAAAGATACGAGGGGGGAGGGAACTTTTGAATAGCACTGTATATTGAAAGTAAATTAAAGTTTTAACCACATATTCTCAATTCAAATGAAAAACTCTCCAGTGCATGCTACGCATTGGAGAAAGTATCTCGCGAGTTGGATACTACAATGGCAAGGAATGTATACTTTGCTCTCGTCAACTCGCATTTACGTTATGGTGTATGTATCTGGGATTTCTGTATGGTCCAGTTATTCAATATGGTATTCATCCTGCAGAAGCGAGCTGTTAGATTCTTGTGTCACATTGTCCAGCAAAAAATTTCAACTTTGACCTGGAATCAGTGTGCTTTATGCATCGGAAATTTGGATTGGAGATCGGCTCAGCTCGTGCTTATAAAAGTCGGGCTTCTCATATAGTCGTCTTACCCCCCTCCCCTATTCCCCCTCATCTCTTATAGAAAAGTCTTCAATATACGATGGTAGAAGATTATTCAATCATTTACCATTAAATATTGGGGAAATAAATAACAAGATGCATTTCAGAAGAGAGATAAAATGATTGTTGACATCAAGGTCCTACCATAAAGTTTAGGAGTACTAATTGGATTCCTTTGCATAGTGTTGTTCCTCTAGGAATCAGCTATTCACATATATAGTTGTTTTTTGTATTTTGTATAATGTATAGATATTCCAAATTTTGTTTTTATAGATTGATCTTTCGAATTATTTTGTTGGTCTAATTGTTCTCAGGTTATGATGCTTCAACTATAAGTTGTGGAACTTGAATTAATAAAGCTATTTTTGACTTTGACTTTGACATTGTTTTCCTTTAGGTCCAGATAGTAAAGTTTCTGATGTGGATGGGCATCCTTATACAACTATTTTATACGGAAATGGTCCAGGATATGCTACTCCTAGAATAGTTCCCATGAATATTAGCTTAGCAACTGAGGATAAAAATCAAGTTCATGGATCCGCCGTGCCAAGACAATGGGCTACTCATGGCGGAGAAGATGTTCCAGTTTATGCTTTGGGTCCATTAGCTACTACACTGTTCACAGGTATAGTACCTGCGATTTGCCTTTCATATAAATCTTTGAATTTATTTATTCTTCACTTGAATACCATTAACGAGCGATATGTTACAACTTCAAGTTATGTGGGTCTAGCATCTCAATTATTACTATGGTGAAATCCATCGTGTCAAAATTGTTTGTTTGATTTAATCTTATTTATTTTTCGGACTGATGAATTCATCTGTTTTTGAGAGATTCAATCCGTAAATGATTTAAGAGAGTAAAAAAGCAAGCGGTGGAGTAGCGTTTTTAACACTGAATAACATCTACAAACTTGGAAGCGATTCCTATCAAAATTCTTGACACAAACACTATCCCCATTTGCAACATATCTCACAACAGCACCCCAACTTAACAAAAGATATTTCATAAAATCATAGAACAAACAGTTGATCATTACAGCATTGCTATATCAAATGACGGAATGACCAGATTCGTAATTCAAACATGATTTTACCCATATATTGTTTTATCAATCTGTAATCCAGTTTTTTTTATCATCACAAGCATGTGAATAGACTACATCTACAATAACGATCGCTATCCCAACATTAAATATAATAGCCTCATCAGCTGCAGTAGTGTTGATCTCGTCTCTCCTACATCGAATTTGGAAAATTCATACTGCAATTCTTTCTCCTTTCAATTGAATAAAATAAAGAACGCTGTACAGTTTCCGCTAACATAAACAAATCAATGGAGCACAAATATCATCAACTTTCGTCAACTATATCAATAGGTGAAGCCAGAAGAACTGAGAGCTTCAACCAAAAATGATCATTTGGGTATTCTAGACTTAACAAACACATGAATAACATCGGATTAGCAGACACAACGATATGAACATTTTGCCAAGAAATTGAGGAAACCTCGGTAAACATACTGTGGAGAGGCTCCTAGAAGCACATACGCTCCATATTCTATAGTGAAACAATTAACGCAAAACTGCTATTTAATATCGTGGACTCGTAGAATGCAAATAAGATTCTGAGACTGCGCGCAAAATCCAAGTATATAATAAAACACGCGAAACGCCATTCATCAAACTTGAATAAACCAAAGACCAAAATTCGATAGCCAATTACTAAAATTCAGCAAAAGGTAGGAAGATTATGCGGCAGAGAAGAAATAATGAAATAAGCAGACTTGGGGTCGAAGGTGAGAAATTAAGTAGCTGCCCTCACTAATGTTCCCGACGAACGCTCTAGCGATACCAACATACTCGTCATATATGAAAAGACAAGACCATAGTCCATCATATTTCTTAAGCAATTCCCGAATAAGTTCTCAAAAATCTGCGCCAGAGATTTGATATTATTTGGCATAAACTCCAAGACGCTGGAGAGAATCGCCGATAATCTCTATTCAAAAATCCTTAATTCTAGTGCGCGTGAATCTACGTTCATCTACGTATGGAAGTCATTTACAAGCCGACACATCTTCTACTTTTTTAGAAATGACTTCTGATGAAGCGAGAAAATAACTAATTAACCGGTTGAACTGCATTCATAACACAGTAAGTCAGAGCATCTCCTACTCTACACGCCACAATTGCATACCGAAAACGTTTCCAATTTGTTCCTAAAAAAAAACGAGGAACTCCCAAACCCATTTATGTACTAATTAAAAGTAACCCAACAAAGCCCAATTACACACTTCTAGAATGCAATTTTAACGAATCTACTTCCACTCCTCCTTGGTAAATCGAAACATGTACCGAAAAAAAGTCCACAAAACTTTGTTCTATATTACCCAAGAATCGCCGTGATCATGTGCTTTTAGCTGGAATACGTTTAGGCCACACTTGGCTTACACATAGTCATCTTTTCACTATCGATCCCAAACCATAGTGTACAATTGCAATGTAACGCTAACCGTTTAGCATCTTCTCATTCAATCGCGAGGCGACAACAGGCGTAGCTACAATCTTGTGAATAAGCAGACTTTTGGGGTCCCTCATGCAATGTGCAGAACTGGAAGGCGTTTCTTAAGTTACTTGATGTTCTGAATCTCATGTTATTTCTTACTTTCTTGTACATTTTTGTAAACCTGAATGAATAGGAGAAAAAAGAACAAGTAATGCTACAAGGAACTTACAGAAGATAAAAGAAGATTCCTCTGTATGTCCATATTACATGCTTTTCAAAACGATGTTTTATGGACCTCTCCTGTCCAGCATGTTTCATGACACTGCTCATTAATACCACTACTGCTTTCCAAATCCATAATTCTATCTTTATGGTTTTCTAGCAGCTGGTTTTAAATATTATTGGATTTTTTATTCAAATTCAATCAAGCACTATTGGAAATGCAAACATCGCAAAAGTCTGAGGATATTTTTGTAAAATCCTAAAAAGAATGAAAGAAATGTTCGTGTTTATATATACTTGCTACAACTGCAACTGATACTTTGAATACAGATAACAATACGTGTTATAGAACGTTTTCCGAAAGGGAAGAAAGAACTGACATTTCAATGTTTCATTTAGTCCCGATTCTAGTCATTTCATACTGTTCTTGCTTGGTGGGTGTGTTAAAAATAGTGTGTTTCCACCATGGAATGACAACATTTAACGTTCGCTGAGATGGATAGGATGGTGGGCCTCCTTCAAGCTGGTGTGCGACAAACCCAAGTAGCCGAACAGTTGGGGATCTCGCAAAGCAAAATCGATTATGAAGTCGGTTCAAAGACACTTGGAGTCCATCCGAGCAGCATCCAGGACGTGGTCGTTCCACAACCGCCGCTCAAGACCGGTATTAAGTTTTAACCGCTAGAAGGCAACCAACCATCACAGCACCCGAATTGGTTAATGAATTACTGCGAGCACATTATGTGACAATTGGCAGTGATATGATGAGAAATCGTCTCCGCGAAGCCAATCTTCGTGGTCGGCGACCACTGACCAGCGCGAGAGGCAATCGCGCTGCACGGTTATCCTGGTGTCAAGATTTTCTGAATTGAGCTGATAATGACTGGGCTACACTTTTTTTTGGAACGAAGTTCCTTATCGCGCGTTATTGTGAAAGGAGGCTAGACGGATAAAATTCTTACGAAAAGTTTTGTCACGACACTTTTTGATATAGGAAGCTATTGTAAGCTGTGCGCATCGCATGTTTCTCTGTCTGTATCTTTCTCTCTTATAGAAAGCAAATAAATTGAAAAAATTTTCACCATATTCCGGGCGCGAACCATTAACCTACGCGACTATATCAAGGCATTCAACACATGCTGTCATGAGCTCTCATGTGTATTAGATGCGAAGAAAGGTATGACATGCTGCAATGTGCGATTATATACAGATAATAATAATAAATGCTTTTGTATTTTTAGCAAGTACGCACTATAACCTCTCTTTATTATTGTGCTAACCAAGTCATACGCATTATAATCTCCACATTTTGTGTGTTTAGCAAGTGTACGCGTCATAATTTTAATAAATTCAAAAACAAATCATATTTTAATATTACAATTTCAGAACGTATGTATTTAGCAAGCCGTGCGTGTTTTAACCTATACGCTGTTGTGTTTACGAAGTCGAGAGAGTATATATATATATAAATATATATATATATACACTCTGTTGTTGTGTTTACAAAGTCCCGCGCATCTATGACGTGTATGAAAGAATAGACAGACAGAGTACATATATATATGTTTCGGTGTGTGTATGTATATGTACAATTCCTTCACTAATTAATCGAAAGGAACTTCGTTCCATCCGGGTGTCCCTTGACACCTCTCAGTAGATGTTATATGTATGTTCTACCCCAAGTATAGGGAAAACCGTGTGTTAGAGAGAGAGCAGCGAGACAATGTGTAAGAGAGAGAGAGAGCGGCGCGCGCGTTTTAATTTAAGGCAGCCATTTTTAGTCCTGTTGTATATTTAAAAATCTGAAAAAAACTTCAGTGAGATTCGATCCCACAACCTTCGCGTCTATAGCAAGGCATTCAACACATGCTGCCATAAGCTCTCATGCATATTATTAGCGAAGAATGGTATTGGTGCTGCAATGTGAACGCGGGGGCGGTGCGGAGGTAATCGACGTAATCGAGAGTATAGATATACCGGGGATGGTTGAAAGTAGCGCAATAATGCTGTCAAAAAGGCACTAACACCTAACTTCGTTACTATTGGTCCGATTTGAATGGAACAAACGGCATTATGTATGAAAAGTGATGTAATTTATATATGGAGAGTATGAGCATGCGCAATAATGCTACCATAAAGGCACTAACACCTAACTTCGTTACTATTGGTCCGATTTGGATGGAACAAACGTCACGTCAAATGACACACGTCACGTGACACGTTGAATGTTAAACGTCACGTGACACGTCACGTGACACGTCACGTGACACCTCTCTCCTGTGCAACGTGACGTTTGAGTCTCCTCACGGGATGTTTTAAAGATTAAAAAAAACTAATTTTTCTCTCGAGATATTTATTTATTTAGAAAATAATTATAATGATAATACAGTATTTGAAAACCAGTGGCGGAGGCGTTGTACATTTCTTTCGGTACACGAATATACTCCAGTGGCGTGGCAGGGGTTTGGATCATGGTCAAAGTTTCCTGTTGCACACGGCGTACCATCAAATTTGCAAACGTCAATAATATGTGGAAAAATACCGAAAATGTGACATTTCCTTTGCAGAAACTCGGCTTTTTCTTGTCCTCGAACGTAAATATAGTCTGCGGCATGCAATAACTTGCTTTCCAATATTTTATTTTAAAAATTGTAAAACGAAAATTCCAATCTTCATGTAATATAAAAGTTGATGAATATACAGGATGTTTTTCTAATAATACTTATAACAATTTTATATCGTATTGTTTTAAGAAATTAAAAACTTAAAATGGCATAAATTAATTTATAAGTTGATCGACCTAAGTACCAGGTCATGTGGCTCAGGTTCATATCAGGAAATTGATGTAAAATAGACTAAGTGTAGTATGCATAGGTACATTGAAAATTTAAACAAAGTATATATGACAAGTGGAATGTCATTGACCTTACTCGATTCTTTTTAACATATACAGAGTGCTGCAAAATTATTGTTCGCAAAGTGAATCAACTAACGTATCGCTGAAAATACATTAACATCCAAGACAAACAAATAGGAATTTTTGTAAATAAATATGACGTATTACGCTGAAGTTATCCGATATTACGGACGGAACAAAAATTAGGAACTCCTTATCTATCAGGATAATTGATGCCTAGTATGCATAGGTACATTGAAAATTTAAACAAAGTATATATATGACAAGCGGAATATCGTTAACCTTACTCGCTTCTTTTAACATATACAGAGTGTTGAAAACTTATATTTCGGGAATCAACTGATGTTGAAAAGACATTAACGTACAGGACAAGTGACATATCGTTGAAAAACACCAAACATTCTTTCAACAGGGTGTATCGTACAAAGACAAGTGATATATATCATTAAAAAGGGTATCACGTCTCTACAGGGTGTTTCATAAGACTATAAAGAAAAAATCAGGTGACATTCTCCATCTAGTTTTTGTCATGCGTAATATTAGTATCTGTCTTTGTTTTATTCATGTAAAAGTTGATGAATATACAGAATGCACGAAAGACGTATCGTTTGAAAAGCCTTAATATCCAGTATACGAAACATTCTTTTATCAGAGTGAAAAAAAAAATGTGAAATATTATGTTATAAAATAGAAAATTGCAATATCCTTGTGAGTGTATATACAAGGTGTTTTTTCAATAAAAACTAATCACTTCAAAATATATTTTCAATAAATCTTCGGTAATACAGTATACGTTAAATAAAAAATGGTTGATGATGATGTCCTTCTGAGTTATTTAACACTCACTGATGAACCCTCATTTTATAACCACCCTGTAGAAATTAAATGCGTTGTGTGAAGTGGAGGAAACAAGCCCGCCCAAGGTCATTATGCATTAATCATATATGGAATATTTTCAATGGGAGAGTCTATAATACTTTGTTATGGTCTATGCTTGACAGCATTGTTTTGCTTCAGTAGACCCTCTTCAGGACACGATATGCCAAATAAACTCCAACTAAATGGACCTGCTTCTGCTACATATCACTACTGTTGGATGTCACGTCAAATGTCACGTTGTCACGCTATTACGTCAAACGTCACGCTATTACGTCAAACGTCACGCTATCACGTCAAACGTCACGTTGTCACGTCAAACGTCGCGTTGTCACGTCAAATGTCATGTTGTCACGTTAAACGTCACGCTATCACGTCAAACGTTACGTTGTCACGTCAAACGTCACGTTGTCACGTCAAATGTCACGTCAAACGTCACGTTGTCACGTCAAATGTCACATTGTCACGTCGAATGCCACGTTGTCACGTCAAATGGTACTTCATATTGATGGTGATGAAAAGTTTAGAGGGATTTCAGGCGATCGAACTTGTCTACTTATGGTATCAATTCATGAAATTGGGCATATCCTAGGAATTGCTCACAGTGTGAGGCAGCAATAATGTATCAATTCAACATTGCTCCTAAATTGGATGAGGATGATAAAATGACCCTTGAAGCTCTTTATAGACCAAAAAAGGGTTCCTTTCAAACCCACATCAGCGCTGCCACCGATTACAAAGACAGTTGGACATCAACCAAATGAACCGGATAAAAATTTATGCGACGCCGGAGTATATGTTCATTGCCCTGGCTGGTGAATTTGAAAATTACCATTTATAAATTATTAATGAAAATTCCCTATGGAAAATTGATTTGAACTCGAAACTTATTCCCTCGCAACCAGAAATACTCGATGATTATTTACCTGAAGAAGTGGGTCCCGTAATTCAAATTTTTCAAAATTCTTCAGATAATTTCATAGCAGTCAATGACCGTAAATACTATGTAGCAGATTTTCCTGCTCTACAAATACTTGAGGAAAATAATTGAATTATACCTAAAATCATATTGAATTTGACAAGAACTTGAAAACTGTCCAGAATAGAGGACAAATAAAAGATATTTTCCCTGGACTACCCACAGATGTTACAGGAGCATTCCATTGACGGAAACACTTTTCCAAAAACACCACATACTACAAATATAATGAGTTCACCAAAAAACTTGTTGCAGCCGGACCCTTTAATTGGAACCTATTTGATATCCCATGTCCTAATGGAGACCTTTTAAATCATCTCAAAACTTTATTGACAAAAATAATTTCTTTTTATCAATAATATTTTTAAACTTTGCAAATAATTGTTTTTCTGAAATTCCTATGAACGTTACAAGTTTATCTATCATTGTAACAGGAAGTAACAATCTACCGCAAAAATGGGAAAAACAATAGTGTAGAGCAATCAAAAATCGGTTTGTGTCCTTATGATGATAAACTTAACATATACAGGATGCAGCAAAAATTACGAGGCAAAATCAAGTGACCATTTGAGAGGACATCTAGATAGTAGACCGTCTACAGGGTGTAACGCTGTCAAAAGGATCTCATGTTGACACTCTACGAAACATATACAGGATGTATCATTAGAAAGACAAGTGACATCCTTTTAAATTACGATACACATAGCTACTCGGTTTTCTCATAATACAGAATGATACAAAATTATCGTTATTCAACTAACGTATCGTTGAAAAGACATTAACGTTCACTACTGTTATGACATATCAGTGAAAAAACACCAAACATTCTTTCAACATATTCAGGGTGCAACAAAAAAATACGAGGCAAAATCAAGTGACCATTTGAAAGGGTATCTAGATAGTACATCTCTAATTAGATTTTTGACCATACTGTC
>CAJUYG010001860.1:11713-49486 GCA_910591675.1 Galerucella calmariensis | reverse complement strand
TTCAAAATTAGAAAAAATCTTGTATGCAATACGTTACGAAATGAAATTTTGTGTAACTTGTGAGTTACGCGTTACACAAAATTAGGCATTTCGTAACTGATGGCATAAATAGCTATTTTGCTTTAAAATTGTGTATTTTAAATATCCCACTAATTTAACTGAGGGAAGTATCTCCAAAAATACTTCTATATAAGAATCTTTGTGAATGTTAGTCTTAACCGTACATATTAGTTTGTACCCTCAAAAGCAGGGGTTTGTTTGTGAAAAAAACATGTTTTATAGAGCAGTTCTAAGACCTTTTACAAATTTATTAGGTTGTTTAGGTGTCTGACGCTGTTCGCAAAAAATACCCATGCATAAATACATGACATTAAGTCCTGTGGATGATTTGTTTGGATGGAAAATAAGTTAATACGTGACAAGGGAAATATTAAACAGATTTTATCATAAAATCCTCCGTTTAAAGGATGGAAATCCACTAAAATTTTCTGCACGACAGCAAAACAAAACCCACCTGCCACACGTGAAGCATTCGCGCAACTGACTCGATGGTGTGGGTGCGATAGTTAGTAGACCGAATGAAACAGAAGATGGTCGAGTGTTGCGTTTCATGCTTATGGTCTTAAAGAAATGAAGGCATTACATATTAGGATACTATTCCATATTTGGTGACTTTCCTCTATCCTGAGGTGAATTAAAGGGCACCACAGGAGTAAAGGTAACCGAATTGCCGATTCTTCAGCCAAGAAAGCCGCTGGACTCAACATTTTAGGACCCAGTGACACCTTTGGCCTAACGACTCCGACAATTGCGGAACTAGCCAAACGTTACACCCATGCTCAATCCCTTAAGAGATGGGATGGGATCAAAGGATGCAGTCTTGCCAGGATCACCCTGGGAAGCTGGTGTCGAAGAATTATTTGACGATGACCAGGAAAAACTAATGTTTAACAGTATGATTTCTGACTGGCTACTGTCAACTAAGGAAACACCTCCATACTATAATGCTAGTGGACACACCTCTATGCAGGATGTATTAACAGGAAGATGAAACTGTCAGGCTTGTCTTATGCGAGTGTCCGGAGTTACCATCGATAAGAAAATGTGTGTTCGGTGAGTTTTGGCCTACACCTGCCGATATAAAGGAGATGTCTCCTAGTGATCTGTCCACCTTTCTGGGAAGGACAGGATGGACGATAACCTAGGAGGACAACTCCTCGGGAGGATGTACAATGGGTTACATGTGGTTTAAGTGCTGTGAGCCTACACTATAGATACAGAAAGTATTTTTATATCACTTTTGAGTAATCCTGTATGTACAATACCATAGATACGTTCTTGCCGATTTTTTTCTATATTTATTAATTATTTATGAATGTGCATTCAAAATTTCAGCTGAAGAATCCCACTATTATGTCCTCTACGATTTTTTGACACGACTTGATTTTTTTGAATTTTGAAAATATCAAAATCCGAGCTAATTTGACGCAGTAGATAACGCAAATTTCTATGAAATTTTTCTATTCTTTATTTGTTTTCGAAAACATATATAACTTTGGCGAAAGTGAGATTGTACAAAGTTCAGACCACTCATCCATACTAATATAATCGAACTTTTGAATCGGATCAATTTTGGAAAAACATTCGACCACTTTTGGTTCCGTGCCAAACCAAAGACACGAAGTAAACATCATCATCATACAAATATTGATGTTACCACATACAATTCTATTGAAATACAGTGATTGCAGTATAATCCTAGTTATAATTTAAATTGAAAATTGTATGGATAAAATAAATATTGTATTTTAATTACTATACTAACAATAAGTATATACAGGGTGATCATTCGAATTCCAACACATTTTATGAGCCCATAACTTGGAAACGGCTTCAGGAATTAAGAAATTTTTTTCCCGCTGTTGCCAATTTTGTATTTTTTCTCTAGACTACAGGAAACAACTTGGGTTTTTTGGAGATCAATAACTTAGACACTTTAAATGGAACACCCTGTATGTTTTTGTACCGTCGGATAGGATGAAGCTTCTACTTTTCAAAAATATATGGTTTTATAGAGATATATAACGCGATATATGAAATGTGTGAAAATTATCGGTTTTGTTCCCTTTTTGATGCAGAAATAACAGAAAAGATTTTTAAAACTACTTCGAAAAATACTCTAGATACTACAGATTTTGTTCAAACTTGTTGCCATTTGGAAATAGCCACTCGAGCCCTGCGGTCAACAAGTTTTCAAAAAATCTGTCAAATTATTTTCAAAGTCATCTCTCACTATTACAAGTTATTTATGAATATTCTAAAAAGATTTGATTTGCGTTTAAATGTCCTTGACATTTCAAGTTGCAACCTTTGCCATAGACATGGATTTTAATAAATGCAATTGATGAATATACCTACGTAGTTTTTATCGTGAATAGAAATCTATTTATAAATTTAATACATTTTGAAATATCCACTACCCCTTTCAATGTGTTAAATCGCATTCCATGGAGCTTTTATTCTCTATTAAAGGGAGAAAATAAAAAAACCAAACCAAAATGTACAAATAATGTTCTTCTAATGGTAATTTGAACATCTGGCCCGTGTCGCCACTAGTAACTTTTGCCAACGAACAATTAGAGCTGAATATGTTTCTCATCTGTTGATAATTAGCATAGTTGTAAAGTTGGGACAAGAAACTTTGGATTAGGACACCCGTGTGGGGCTGGTACGCTTTGCTATTTTAGATTTCCAATAACAGAATAATCATGTTATCTAATATCCCTTTCGTACAGATGTGTCTGAAACTCGAAGGATTTAATCTACTTGAAATCAGAACACTGTAGTTAGCGAGTTGAAGCTTATTTATACAGGGTGTCCCGTGAATAAGTACTGTAAATTAGATGTATGATAAATCGTTGAAAAATATTTAAAATACTAAAATGAAATGGTATCCACAAGATAGCCTTGTCTATCCTTAAGTGTGCTCATTAATGCTTTCTCCATAGTAGTTTTTTGGAGTTCTTGGAGTAGATCTGACAGGTTTAATTGAGAAATATGTATGTTTGAGGTACATTTCGCTTGCTTTACTTCTACCAACTTGAAAATAATTATCATTTATTTCCTTACCTTCAAAGATATCTCACAATTCTTGTAATCGCCATGAGTTTAACAATTCATTGATTCTATTATTAAACTTATTTTTGTCCAGAGCACTTTAACCACAAACTTCACAAAAACAAAATAATTAGTAAAATTGCAAAAACTGATCTAATTTCACATGCAGACTGACGCCAAACATATACAGGTGGTGACCGTTACTGAATAATAGGGAAGGGTGGGGTGAGAAAAAAAAAAAAAAAAGAAATATGTGATTTGTATCAAATAAGTTTTTTTTCTCGTAACAATAAATGTACAATTATACTGAAATACTAGTTTTTTTCGGTATAAAGTAGATCTTATTTGAGGCTAATAATCTATAGGCTTATTTAAAAAATGTGAATTTCTGTCAAAACTTTCAAATGATTTACTATGAATATTTAATTGGTTGTTTTAAAGTGATGGAATATTATTGAAGATGTTAGGTTTTTTTCTGGGAAATGAAAACAATTTTTACCCAAATAGCATTGTTTTATTTTATAACAAAATATTATATTGTGCTTCATAGACTTTTATAGTCTCTGGAGAACAATTGTATGAAGGTGTGCGTGCATGAAGGAGAACAATTTTTTTCACATTAAAGAAATTACACTCGAAAAAATAATTTTTTTATATCAAAATTTCCCAATATTTTCATTTTTTAATAATACATAAGCAAGGTTGGTTTTAAACAAAGGGGGGTCAAACAAATCAGTTTATTTGTCTATATAAATAACTCTTCTATCGGTGTTGTATATAACAGTATAGTTGGTCTGAAAAATGTACTAGCTTCAATAAAATTCCTTCTATGAGGCTATTTTTCTCCAAAATGTGTGTTATGTGAACAATGCTTATCATTTTTGTTAGTTTGCATCTTATTTTGTATCCCTAATATTGATGTGGATCTCCAGAAAATACATTGTTATCAAATTTGCCGTTGGCAGTAAAGGAAATGTTTTTTCATGTCCCAAACAAATGTTTAACTTCATAAAAGATTCTTTAAAACAGAGATAAGCTTTGTAGCAAATGTTTTTCTTTACTTTTTATATGCCAAAATTCAATTTAAAAAAATATGGAAGTAATAGAAAATGTCAGCTAAGTTTTTATTTAAATACGTCAGTTTTATGACTTTGACAATTCAAAGTGACAATATTAATAATTAGAAGCAATTTTTCGGTATTTTGCATCCTCAAGCTTAAAAAATGGTACTTAATCCAATAGATTATCACAAGAATGAAAGAAAAAGTGGAAATTCGTTAACCAGTGTTCTCACATTATTATTTGTCATAAATGACAGTTAATGCATAATGGCGCCTGCTACCAAAGCATTCACATAAATCAGATGACAGAATACTCGTTCAGCAGAAAATTGCGCTACATTGCGTTGGGATAAACGCAATCATTATTTCGTAGCTGTGATTACCTAATAAAGCCATTATTTTCAACAAATGCCCAAAGATTCCCAACAATTCTAAAGATTAGACTTTATATATAGCGAAGACTCTAATTCAGAAATGCTATGCACAGAACCGCACTGAGAAATGTCAGTGCCAAAACATTTTTTTGCCCACCTAGATTAGATTAGAATTAGAGTGGCTCTTTGTTCTATCCCTCTGCAACCTTTAGAGATCTATTGTGATCCTTCCTATATTTAGAGCTCAATATCTAGCTTTATTCTTCTTATTGGACTTATTAGCCTGAATACTGCCTCTCTGACCTCGGTATTTCTTTTACGAGTATGTGAAACTGTACCCTTGCTAGGCCCTCGCACTCACAGAGTATGTGCTCCGTCTTTTTCCTGGCAGTACCTACCTAGGCTGTCCTCTGCTAGGCCAATTTTGTATGCATATGTTTCCTCAGCCTACAATGTCCAATCAAAGATTTTAAATTGTTTTCAACTAGTAAAATTTAACGATGAAAGTAAATACTGACAACAAAAGGGGAACCACGTCTTTCGCCCCTTTCTTAGTGCGGCCCTGGGTTTGCAGCCTGTTTCTTACTTCAGAGCTTTTTCTCAATTAGAGAAAGGAAAAGAACAAATCTTTAAATAAATCGTTCGTGTCGAAACTTTATTGGAAATATCCTTAACAACGGCGATAGGGACATCCATGTTTTTGATTAATAGGACTTTTTGTCCAAAGAAAAAGAGAGCCACTTTGGAGCTGAATCTTAAATTGAACGTGTTGTTAAAAATACTAATGAAGGTAAAAAAAAAACATAAAAAATGGATAATTGTCATTATAACAGCTAAAGGATTTGTTAAGAACTAACCTCTAAAGGAAAAAAGTGAAAAAAAAGAATATTTCATATTTTTTCTCATTCGCGATTGATTTACAAATTTTCAAATTTAATACATTCATTAAACAAGCCGTGAACAAATTAATGTAAGCTAATTAATCGTTAAACTGTCCACCTACGTCAATATTATTCCAAATGTATGTTTTGGATTGACATGTTTTTCATTAAATTCCAAAATATATATATCACCTAAATGCATAACACGTTTCAATTAATAATTTATTGCATTCGAATAATTAGAAAAATAAATTTTGTTTTGGCGTGTTTTCGTTTAAATGTCACATGCAATAATTATTTCTACCACAGTCTTTCTAAATTAATTATTATATTTATAAACATTATAACAATGGGAAATAATGAATGGGTTATGGTGAATGAAACGTTTAGTTAAAAAACATTCATGTCAAATTTTAAATAATAGATATACAGAGTGTCCCAAATAAGAGTGACTGATTTTAAACATAAATTCCCAGCTTATTAATTGCTCCAAAGAGATGGGGTTTTCACTAGTTTATTAAAGAGATTTTTTTAGGCTTGGCTGCTATTTCATCCCATCAACACAGGGTGTTTTACTAATGTTGGTCAAATTCAAAGGGGAAAATATGTATTATTTTAAGTGGAACACCCTATAATTTTTGATCTCATTCGAAAGAGCAATCATTCTCCTTTCCAAAAATGTATAGTTTTCTATCTTTTGTTTCATTAACCACAAAGATATTCGAGGTTTCATGTATTAGTACGAAAAATTGGAGTGTCGAGCCATCATCAAGTATACCTGTAGATATTTAAAAGAGTTAAGAGGTAAGCAGATTTACGAAGATATGTTTAATACCCTTACTATTCGACATTACTGACCACTCTACGGGAAAAAATTGAAGAGAAAAGATTGAAGAGAAAAGATCCAAAGGTATTTTGTTTTTGTAGGACAACGCCCCTGCACACAAATCTCATGTTGCCATGCAAAAAATTTGTGATTTAGGGTTTGAATTACTAGAACACCCCCCTTACTCACCAGATTTGGCTCAGTCCGACTATCATCTATTTCCTCAACTGAAAAAAAAAAGTTTAAGAGGTCGTAAATTTTCTTCCAGCGAGGAGGTAATAAAAGCTGTGGAGGTCTGATATGCAGAGCAAGAAGAAACATTTTTTTTGAAAGGTCTAGAGACGTTGCAGGTTTGCTGTAATTGAGAGGAGAATATGTTAAGTAATAAAATATTTTGACATTGAAATTTTATTTGGTTCTATAGTAGGCTAAGAATTTTTCGATATACATTATATATTTCCAAATAGAGATCAAAAGAACGCTGAAAACAGTCTAAAACGATAAGAAAACACACACTTTGACGTCATTTCATCCAAAAACTCTCAATTTCACGTAACCACAGTCCGAAAACAGTCAACGGTTCTCAAAATGAGTCAAAAACCCTTAAATCTACTTTAAAAAGCACACAAGAAGACTAAATAATGCACCAATTCACTTGAATGTACTTCAAAAACGAAAGTTAGCTTGCAATTGGACCATTTTCAATTCTATTTCACTCAAATACAGATAAGTATAAGTTTAACACCTTATTTCATAAAAAGGCACTGACCAAAGCAGTTATATTTTGTATTTTTGATAAATTTTCAGGATCTCAGACGGTTTTGTAGTGCCAGAGATCTTCGGATGGAAAACCAGTGGGTTCAACCAGTCTTACTGCTCCCAAAAACCTAGTAGAAGATCTCTTTTTTGTTAGAATAATTTTCTTTATCTATTATTGAATAATCGACCTCTTATCCTAATAGATTCCGCTACAAAAAAACGCTCTATCCGGTTCTTCATTAGAAAGATTAGTATAATCAGTATCGGTTCAAAAAAAACCCTTTTGATTAATTGGCAGCTCTAAGATTGGGTTACTCCGGACATGACAACGTTCTCGTCCTTCATCTCGCTCTTTCTGATTGGTAGGTCATTTCTGAAATCGATGTTCGACTCTACGAGGTGGAAAATAAAAATATGGATAGTGGATACTGCGGTTCTTTACAACTAATCAGTCAATATTGAACATCTCAATTTTAAAAGGAATGTAAAGTGGTGAGAAAGAAAATACATTTTTCGATTCTTGGGTTTTTTCATTTAAAATAGGATGAAGACGTACCTTTCGTAGCGGAAATGTGTCTTACGTCTAAATGTACTATACGTATAAAAGTATAATAATATAATTAGAGCTGTTGCAAATCTAGGAAGAGTATCGAACGCTTTTAATACGTGACTTGAATTTATGCAGGTAATATATACAGGGTGTCCCACGACGAGTTAAAACTATCTGTATATGGCAAAATACTTGGAGTATTAATACACAGGGTGTTCCATTCAAAATAACAAAGTTACAGTCGACTTCCGGTAGAACCGAAAACCGAAACTTAGAAATTTTCATGATTTTACTATAAGTATTTTGCGATATACAGATAGTTTTAACTCGTCGTGGGGAGGGGAATATTCCTTTTCGGTTTTAAATTGTCAAATTTATGATTTTCAAGATCAAATACTCGGATTTAATCATTTGGTTCACATATTCCCAGTTTTTTTCTTATTCCCAACTACCCTATTCATACTAATGGATTTAGGACTCTATGTTCATTCAAGGATTTTTTAGTCCCTTTTCATATGTTTTATTCAGGACAAGTAGCCAATTCTTTTTTACAGTGATTGCTTCTGCTTTATTTTTCGGAATATCTCTATAATAAATATAAGTATACAATTTTCGATATTGGTTTAATTTTTGTGAATTTAAGAAATTTTGGAAAAGTTATATTTCAAGTTATCCCCATAACCAAATACTGAAAAGAACCAAAGGACACGAGCTAGTAGAATGTAGTCTTCAATATATAGATAGTGTGAGCTAGTCATGAAACACCCTGTATATTTCTCATAAATTACTAGAGATGTTACCTTTTTAATCTTAGTCTCTCCTTGAAGCAGTGGTAAATGCAGCATATCAAAATACTGTCAATAACGAGATATAATATTGAGTCTTAAGGCGGAATTTCGATCTGACGTGTTTGAATTTTGATGTGAAAAATTCCCGGATTTTATAATGGATGGATAGCTTCGGGATTTGCGTTGTCACGTTCGAATATACAGCGTGACCCATAAGATAAAATGTGTATTTCTTCCACACCTTTAAACAGCCTGTATCTCACAAACTAAGAAGGTTAGAAAAAAGTTGCATTTGGGTATTTTAAATATTTCTTAACGATCTATCAGGCATCCAATTTACGGGCCACCCTGTATAAAAATATTTTACCAATAAAAGTTATAAATATAGTTGACAATTTATTTAAAAAAACAACTTTTTTCTCAATTAGTAGCACCTTCAGCAGTTTCATTCTTCTCGTCTTCATCCGGTACCACTTCAGCTGGAGCTGGTTCTTCCTCAATGGGTGAATTAAAAGCTGGCAAACCAAATAATTCGGGAACAAAACATTTTAAACTGTCAAGTCTTAAAGTTGCCAGCTTCCAACCATCATAGGAAACTTCGGGAGCTGGAATCATAACAACTTGCATTTTGGCTGCTAAAGCAGCTTTGACACCATTTATCGCATCTTCAAATACCAAACATTGTGTTGGGCGAGGACGATCGGGAAATCTAACAAACATTTTTCTTTGAAAAGGATGTCATTGCTGAAGAAGATGAAGAAGAATTTATAGGCCAATCGGTATGGGTAATTTTAGATCAAAAGTACCTACAAGTAATTAGCAATACGGCTGATTTTTTTATAAGTACCTTAAAGTATGTAGATTGATATAAAAAAAAGTTTACGAATCGCGATAATTATTTTTCCCAGTACCCGTATTTTACTGTTAGGTAAGTTGGTACCTACTCTTTGATGGCCTCGGATTTGATAAAACCTGTAATGACCTGTATACATTTTATATTAGAATACCTATTCAAGTTGGCATTTGCAAACATTTTATTGTTAATTTTTATACCTACTATTACTACTTGATGTAACTTTAATTTTTCCCTTCATTTTTGCTACCAGTTCTTTTTATAATTATGTTTAGATTCACCAATTAAATATTCTGACGATATTCCCTTTTTTATTTTAATTCCCACTAAGCGGAATAGGTTACAATAACAATTATTTCTAGATGTTTTTAAATCACCCTGGTAAGTGAACGTTTATTCGTTTTAATAGCTAGCGGTTTGCATCAACCTCGTATAAGCACGAGCACGTGCACGGCTCCAGGAATCTATCGAAATCGTCGGCGCGCTTATGTAAGCTGGACATGAAAGTTGCGACGGAGAGTGACCCTTCTTGTCTTGTTGATGTTCGTTGACAATAGTTTCATAATGTACTCCGCCGCGCTTCAGAAAATAGAGTCGCGCGGATGCGGAACACATACCTACTTAAATTACCAAATTTTTTCCGGACAAACCATTGCTCGGACGAAAAAAAAGCAGGAAACCTTTCTAGTTGCAAAACACTCCCCCTCTCGGTGGTATTTTTTATTCTTCTCCACCTTCCTCCCAGCACGAAATATTGAAAAATTTTGAAAAATTTTTTTTTTCTAATTTGGGAAATCGATAGACTGGTAAACTTTTTTTTTATATTAATCTACATACTTCAAGGTACTAATGAAAAAAAAAATCAGCCTTATTGCTAATCACTTGTAGTTGTTACCCCTATGGTCTGGCCTATTATTGATTCTCACATTTGTATTATTCAAAGGATTTATAACTTAGCACTAACCTCCTGGCGGCTACTATAAAAACATCCGGGGCAGGTTTGCCTTCAAGGACTTCTGGATCAGTTCCACCACATACGACGTGGTCAAATAAATCAAATATTTCACGTTTTTTGCTGAATTTTAGATCGGCTGAAATTTGCGGTGAAGATGTACCTATAGCCATAGGAATTTTATGTGCATGTAAATGTTGTATGAGTTCCAAAGCGCCTATAAACATGCAGCTTTAAACACGAACAGATATAAAATATGTAGATTGAATTTTAGAAAATAAAAATTTTACTGCGCTGTTTTCCAATGTTATTATATGAAGAATTAGCAGTAACATATGCCTGTGAAACTTAGGGAGGGAAAGACTGGGAAATATAAAAGAAAAATATTTAAACCAGTGAAAAAAGAGAAAAACGAATTGTGAAGAAAAAAGAATTGCTAGCTTTATACAGAAAAACAACGATACCAAATAGTGCAGTCAGGTTAGCATTAAAGGTGGATGTAAGAATTTTGGTGAAATTGCTTATTACTTTTCGACGTCTGAACGGTAAGTAAATCACTTACCGACGTGTTAAACTTAGAAACCAGTAAACACAACCTACCGCCCTGACAACCGATGCTGTAAATAAACAAAAAAGATCAATTGCGCAAAAAAAATTATGGAAATAATAGTAAAAATGTATCCGAACAAATTCAAGTAGATCACCAGCACTGCGAATACCAGCTTTGCGTAGAATTTTAATGTAGCATCGGTGGTTCAGTGGTAGAATGCTCGCCTTCCACGCGGAAGGCCCGGGTTCGATTCCCGGCCGAAGCATATGAATCGCTGCTTCGTAAACGAGAGAGAGAGAGAGAGACTCAGGAGAGAGCACACGCACGCAAGTAAAGCACATAACGAAGCAACGTAACTTAACGTAACGTAACGGTCATAATTTGTCCCATAATACGTTATTTATTCACAAACTGAATGCAACAAACGCGGTTTTGATATGTTATTTAGTTGCTGAGTAATCTAATTGTTAATAAACATTAGGTAAAAGAAATAGACATTGTTAGAATAAAGACATAGGCCACAAAAAATTGTTTAAACTTACAATAATGTTTTTACACATACCAGAAGTTTACAGCTATCATATGCAATGATTTAATTAAATTTTTTTCGGTTTAACTGACTTAGACGTTAGTTTTAAAAATTGGTTGAAATTTTACCTTACTAACAATTAAGATATCTGTGCGGCTTTTAATTTTAAATAAAATCTGAAAAAACCCACTTGAAGGACTTGAAAAAACACAACTTTTGGCATTTTGAACGTTCAATTCGACCATTTAATCCTGAGTTATTGAATCCCAAACTTGATCAACGATTCTCGGAAAACGATCAACAAGCTAAAACGAAGAAGAAAATACCGACATCCAGGTACGATTCAAATTCTAGCCACATATTATAATCTGCTATACTCCGCTATACTCAGCCATGCCCTCCCCTCGGAATCATAGCGCCGAGAGCGTTTTCCGCACACATTCTCTCTTCTATTTGATTTTAGTGTTGATAAGTTATGAAAGGTAGGTGTGTTGAAAAATATCTGGGAAGTATACAAAAGGTCCTGCATGACGATTTGTCGAGAACCGTTGATCAAGTTTGGGATTCAATAAATCGGGATTAAATGGTCCGAATTGAACATTCAAAACGCTAAAAGTTGTGTTTTTGCAAGTCCTTCAAGTGGGTACTTTAAGATTTCAATTAAAATGGAAATTCTGCTTAGATATCTTAATTGTTACTGAGGTAAAATTCCAACCAATTTTTTAAACTAACGTCTGATTCAGTTAAACCGGAAAAATTGTTGATTAAATCATTGCATATGATAGCTGTAACCTTCTAGTATGTATAAAAACATTTGCAACACCCTAATTATGACTCATTTGTGAAGTTGACGTTTACTGACGTAGATTGTAGGCACGTTTTTTTACATCATTCATTCACCATTGGTTGAATGACGTTAGTCTCCGCTGCAACGACATGTTAAAGTCATCAGTGGCACATAAAAAAACGCAGTTGTTATTTAAATCATCTGACCACTGACAATCTATTTCTAAGTTGATTGTTATTATTGGCAGTTCATCTGATAGTTCCACTTGAAATTTTTTCAATTTCTGACGCTGTTAATAGCGCCGACAATACCTTGTTACCACATTTTAAATTTATTTCTATTAATTCGTCCATTTCTTTGACTGCTTCAAAAAATCGTTAGTTTTTTGAGGTTAAGCTGTCATTTTGTTAACCATCAAAGTTATCCACCATCTCGATACAACGGTGGAGTGGTTTGCGATTTTGGTTGATGCAACAGTAATAAATAAACGCGTCATTTCTTCAATCTACAATCAACCAATGAATATAAAAACCGGTGAAGGCAACGAATTATCATTGACCATGATATTTTCAAGGGATTCCATCAAAAATCTCGTCTATTGCTTTCATATCCATGTTTTGATAGTTTTTGGGCTAACCCGACTGGACTAAAGTATAATAAGAACATAGAGGGCAAAATAGTATGGCAAAGCAGGAGATATAATGCAAGGAAAAAGTGCCAAGTGCCAATAAGCGCCTGTAGAGCTGATCTATATCTAATAAGAATAAAGAAAATCAATTCCTACCGGGCATAAACTCAACATCTGGAAGAAATTCATCACTTTTTTCCCTGAATATTGTTATAAATTCTTCCGGGGTCATAGGAAGTTCGAAATCTTTCACCATTTTAATTCCTAAATCTTTTTCTACTAAACCCGTAAGTGTTGCATGGTATTCTTTTGACAGTTCCTTACCATATTCTCCAAGTATAGAGCTTATCACTCTCGAATAAATACACTCGGTATCTAAAACGCAATTAAGTAGATATATAATTATGGTTTCTGATAGATTCAAATTTAGGTACCTAGAATTGTTCCATCCAAGTCGAAAATACAGTGAGTTACAGGTTTAAATTTACATGGTATACAACATTTAGGAAGCTCAGACATGCTTGAACATATCATCGTGATATCATCAGGTAAAAGGGAAAACTTCAAAATATTTGAGTCGGCATGACGTTTGATCTGACATTTTACAAAATAGCTTTACAGAACGCTACAAACTCAATTATCTAACCACAGAATACACCATCCCAACAAGAAGAAGAAAAAGAAAAGGAAGAAGAAGAAGAAAAGGAAGAAGAAGCTCTGTCTACTGAAACTTCATGTGGTGTTGACGTAATACCTTGACAAGCTGTAGTATTTTCAATATAAGTACTATATTCTGCTTTATATTATTGTTCATTTCAGATCCCAATTTTCACTTTTTCTTCTGGTTGGTTATTTTAAGTTTAGACCGACAAGCCCTAACATCTAATTTACGTCTTCCGATCTCTATTTCCACAACAAATGACCTCTTCCTCGGCACGACAACGACCTCTTCTGCATATTAAATCAGAAAATCGCGTGCACGGAGATAGTATATACGAAATTAGGGCGAAATATTCACCAGTAGAGCTAACGTATTTTTTTTAACTAAGACAGAGAGATATTAGTATGCCAAAAGTTGATATTATTTGGTTTAATACAATTGTTTTGAAAATAATAGATGAATTTGTTATTATTTTTCGACAAAAACCCTTTTTGGAACTTTAGTTACAATACAATACAATAGGGTACAAGCATAAATTTTGCTATTGGTGGGAATTGACGCTTTATCAGGTCTCCTAAAACCTTGCATAACTATTTTTTCAAAAAAATATAAACGCCAAAACGCGCTTTTCATAAAGATGGCTGCCCCATGGTGTGACGTCATTTGTTTACGTTCTTATTCGTGTATCACGCTCTGAGCTCTTGTGACCTAATTTGTTTCTAAAAGCTTTAAAAATGGATAAAGCCGAAAAAAACTTTGTATTCCAAGTATTGCGTTGTTCCACTGTGTAAATCAGCGTCTATCAAAACTCCAGACAAAATATTTGTTACTTCACCTGGTAGCGCAAGCAAAAATACACTTAAAAGAAGGGCATTACTTTTGTTTGTGAAGACCATTTTAATGTAAGTACCTACTTCTATGCTGGTAATTTTTATTCTTAAATAGTTTGAGGTTATGTACCTATATGTCTAGAAATCAACTATAAAAACATCATTTTCTTACGACCACACTTCGAAATATGGTTGGTATATATTTTATAAATAATACACAGTTTAAATCGTACTTACGATAATACTTTATTTCCTCTGCATTAAAGCAGCTGTTTGACTTCATAAATTCAAGCAGCATAAATGAGTCTACTTTGGGCAAGTTATCAGTTTGTGCTTTTACAAAACCTTCGCAAGCCATATCTTCACTCACAAAATATGAAAGAATCGTTACTGAACACTGAACTAGTAAATAAAATATATTCTTCCAAAAGTTTTAAAATATCCCCGGAAATATCGAATATTTATGACCACTTTCCACTTTACATTGACTTTTAGAAATAAAAAAAGCACACACAAACACGTAATGGTCTCAAACAAACATATAAATGATATTTTTACGTCGATGAAGCAATTAATAATACAATACAATACAATATAAACACACAACTACACATAACCTAATGCAATACCGGCCATATTGACATAACTAAACACAAGAGATATGACATCACACGTATCATCGGTAGCGTTCGGAAATCTTCGTCAAGCAGCTGCTTTAATGCAGAGGAAAGTTGAAGCATTATCATAAGTACGATTTAAACTATGTTTTATTTATATAATATATACCAACCATATTTCGATGTGTGGTCGTAAGAAAATGATGTTTTTATGGTTGATTCCTAGACATATAGGTACATAAACTCAAACTATTTAAGAATAAAAATTACCAGCATAGAAGTAGTTACTTACATTAAAATGGTCTTCACAAACAAAAGTAATACCCTTCTCTTAAGTGTATTTTTGCTTGCGCCACCAGGTAAAGTAACAAATATTTTGTCTGGAGTTTTAATAGACGTTGATTTACACACTGGAACAATGCAATACTTGGAATACCAAGTTTTTTTTCGGCTTTATACATTTTTAAAGCTTTCAGAAACAAATTAGGTCACAAGAACTCAGAGCGCGATACACGAATAAGAACGTAAACAAATGACGTCACACCATGGGGCAGCCATCCTTATGACGTAAAGCGCGTTTTGGTGGACTTTCAAATTTTATGATTTTTAAAGTCGTTTTAAAAGTAAAGTTTATATATTTTTGAAAAAATAGGCATGCAAGGTGTTAGGAGACCTGATAAAGCGTCAAGTGGAAAAAGTTAGTTTTTTTATTAAATCAAGTTTCCTACTCTGTTTTTAACAAATTTGTACATAACTTATCTTTCTCGGATGTCGTATAATGATATTTTAAAACATTTTTCTGGTTTGCAAGTAATGCTTTGTTGTATTATTCACCTTGAACCCACAAAATATCCAGTTTCGTCTTTGGCGGACGGCTTGAAACGATTGTGGCTTCTCGGCGTCACGTCATATCTCATCACGACGTTTCTGTTAAGATTGGGGGATGACATGCCACCAGATAACCACTTCATGTAGGTAGGTCTGGGCTGATTGATGGTCAGGCAACTCCGGTTATATTTTTTCTGAGATAATATTGTTTGGAAGATGATTTCAACAAAAATGTGGAGTTTTTATTGAATTATAAAAACCGAGGATAATGCTGGGGCAGAAGAAGCAAATATTCAGAGATTTAGACAAGATAAAGCATACATCGCTTATGCGACGTTCGAATCTCAATAATTTTTCATTGAAATTTGATGAGTAAGCAGTCGATAAACTATGTGGAGCTTGAAAGCAAGAATTACAAGTTAGTTTTTTGTTATAGAAACGCTTTAGCAGAGCATAGCTCATTTTCTGCATTTGTGACACAATATACTACGAGGCTTGTTCAACTGAAACCCATCTTTGGTCAGGTTAGCCTTGGAAACAATTGTAATCATTGAGCTGAAACGTCACACTGATCTGTTTATTTCGTTTATATATGACAGCGATTTTAAGTATTGTGACTTTGAAATGGCGTTTGTTGTTAACAATCCGTCCAAATGTGATAAGCGTGCGGTCATTCAATTTTTGTGTGCTGAAGGTGTGCAACCGTTACAAATTTATACGCGAATGTAAGCAGTGTATGGAAACGCATGTTTTGCATATCCAACTGTGAAGGAATGGTGTCGAAAATTTAAGAATGGAGAAGAGAGGACGAATGATAAGCCACGACCAGGTGCATTGATTACTGCATCAACAGACAGGAATGTGGCATGTGTGGAATGCCTGATTAGAGAAAACCGTAGAATTTCATTCAGAGCAATTCAAGAAAATGTTGGTGTGAGTATAGGATCTGTCCATAGTATCGTACACAAACTAGGTTACAGCAAAGTTTGTGCGCAATGGGTTCCTCGTCTTTTGTCTGAGGACCAAAAAAGCTTGCGAATGGGCTTGTCTTTGCAACACCTCACGGAATACAGTCAAAATGGTAATGACTTTCTCTCGTCAATAGTTGCTGGCGATGAATCTTAATGTCATTATTTTGAACCATCCAGTAAGCTGTCATCGATGCAATGGAAACACGCAAATTCTCCGCCACCAAAGAAGTTTAAAGTTCAACCTTCTGCAGGCAAGGTGATGTTTACTTTTTTCGACCATGAAGGACCCTTGCTGATAGAGTTTACAGAACCTAGAGTGCATATCAACGCAAACCTGTATAATGAAACTTTGAACAAGCTCCATCAAGCAATAAGAAGAAAACGTCCAGGGAAGCTTTCACGTGGTCTTATTCTGCTTCACGATAATTCTCGGCCTCATGTTGCCAACGTAGTGAAAGAAAATCTGCAACGAAAGAAATGGAGGATATTAGAGCATCCACCCTATAGTACCGATTTATCGCCTTGCGATTTTCACATCTTTGGGCCACTAAAAAAGGCGTTAAAAGGTAACCGTTTTCAGTCGGACGCAGAAGTAAAAAACGCTGTGAAAGAATTCTTCCAGCAGCAGCAGCCACAAGAATTCTATAAGCAGGGTATACATCGGTTGGTGAAACAGTGGGATATGTGCCTCAATTGTAGTGGTAGTTATTTGTAACTGTACTTGTCAATAAATTTTTCCTGGACCAAAAATGGGTTTCAATTGAACAAGCTGTGTATATTGAATATTAAAGACAAATGATTTTTAAAAATCCCCAAGTCATTTTTTTTTAATTCTACCTTTAATATAAACGCTATGATGATAAACCGAATTTTATTTCACTTTTTCCAACGTGATTGTTGACCTCTGCAATGCCGTAAATAGCGTAGTTATTCAGTGGCGTGGTAAATTGATGAGAATTCTGCAATGGCTATCAGAACGAATCGGTTATAGAGCGTCGGGTTAGTGAGAGATGGCGCGGTCGAGGATCTAAAAATCTAAAACGATATGTACGAGCAATATACGAGAAACGGCTTTATACAGAGATCGGCAAAAGTCCGGGACCGGACAAATATCGAAGAAAATATGAATTTTACTCCAGCTTGAACTATAATTTGTAAATATTTTGAAATATACAGGGTGTTCCAATAAAGTGAGGCGTATCAAAGTTATATTTTGGAACTTTAGTTCTTTACGTCAGGTTATGTTTGAGCGACCAGGGGTCGCGACGCAAAAGATCTGACCGTCACGTTACGTTACGTTGCTTCGTTATGTGCCTTGCTTGCGTGCGTGTGCTCTCTCCTGAGTCTCTCTCTCGTTCACGAAGCAGCGATTCATATGTTCATAGTCCACCCAATCATGTCATAAATTAGCAGCTTTCAATAGTATGATACATAGACTTTTAAAAGTTCCATTGAATATTGACAATTACAATAAAGAACTGAATATAATAAAACAAATAGCGGTTAATAATAATTACGATCAACATTTAATTGACAACATGATAAATAAAAAGATACGAAAACATACTCTAGAACAAGTATTTCCTTCTGATAAAAACAAAAATAACCAATTTAAAAGCTTAACTTACTTTGGAATACCATCCTTAAAAATTAAATCATTTTTAGAAACTTTAGACTTGAAGATTTGCTTCAAAACTGACAACAATTTATCCAAATTGATTAAAAACAACAAATCCAAATCTTCAAAACTAAATAAATCAGGAGTTTATAAATTAAAATGTGGTAATGACGACTGTGATAAAATTTATATAGGTAGAACTTTTAGGAATTTGAAAACTAGAATTTCAGAACACAAACGTAGTTATGACAACCAAAAATCAGATTCCAACTATTCAAATCATTTATTAGCAAACCAACACTCTTTCAATTCAAATTTTGAAATTTTTCATATAGAAACTAAATCCTTCAAATTAAATCTTTTAGAAGCCCTAGAGATAAATAAAAACAAATATTCAGATAATCTTCTTAACGACCAACTTGATATAAACAATTCTCCCTTATTAAACCTTTTTACCTAGAAAGATTCCTGTAGGATGGTTGTGAATGAGTTTCCAGGTAAACTTGTTAAATACTTTAGTTAATCCCATATTTAGACAAATTCATTTCATTTCCTTGTAAATAGATTATAATTTTATTGTTAAATATCCGTATAATTTAGTATTAAGGCACTGTATAAATTGAAAGTTTCTCATTATACCTCCATTCGTTTGAAAAAGCTTCTGTGTTAGCGAAACGCGTCACTTTAAGTTTAAATATAATGTAGATTTAACAAAATAAAATTGTTTGATTTCATAACTTACTATGGATCTACATAAAGTAAAAGCCTCATCTATTCAACTTAATTTAAATGAAAACCCTGTATTTTAATAATTCATTATATTGGAAAAAATGTCGTCTTTCGAATGGTATGAGGGTGTCCTATACCTAGGTATTATACTTTCCAGACGAATATATTTTACTCACAATTTTATAAAGCAATGTTTTTCAAATGATTTTTAGTTAATATGTAGATTGAAAGTATAGGAGACTACTTAATTCCGGATATCATCTGACCTTTACAGGTAAAACAAGTAATTATTTTAATAAAAACAAGGTTATTGAATTTTATAATGATGATCTTCAATATGCACTATAAATTTGCTATTTTTTAAACAAATTGAAGTTGTTTTAAGATGCAGGATCGAACTTGCATTTAAAACTAAGTACTTCAAAGAGTTTTATCAAATTTCAATAATTCGAATAAGAATCAACAATCTTACTGTGAAATTTTAGATTTTCTGGATATAAAAGTTTTCTTATTTTGCGCATATGTTTCCTGAAGGTGCAGTGTCCAGTCTCCAGGTCCGTAACTATCTTCAAATGCCTCTTTGTATGTGTCAGCTTCCATTCCCCGTCTAGCCATTTCCCTATTTCCCCTCTTTTGCAGTCTTTTCCAGATTTCTGCCAGTTTCAGCCTCATAAATTGTTGATTGAACAATTTTAACTGATAAATCTTACAATATTTGGCGTTTGGCAAAGTGATGTGTCTCGTGTATGGAACCGGTATCTCCAGACCAATTCTCTTCGTGATAGACCTAGAAGCGGTAGAAGGCGTGTTACTGATCAGCGGCAGAACCGCTATATCCACTCAACTATCCGAAGAAACCCGACCATGGCAATACCAGCACTCCAAAGAGATATGAGACATGCGTTGGGAGTTCAAGTATCGATCTCGACATTACGAAGACGAATACTTGCGACAGGTTTGAGGTGTCGCCGACCAATAAGAGTGCCCGGAATACAACCTGAGCACAGAGTTCGCCGACTACAGTGGGCTCAAGAACACGCGGCCTTGCCTGAAGAATTTTGGAATTCGGTGTTTTTTTCCGACGAGACAAGGATTTGTTTGGTACAAGATAGCCATCGAATACGTGTGTTTCGCGGGATCCAACGAGAGTTGCTCAGCTTGCCCATGCTCGCCCCGTGCCGCCCTTCAGAGGAGGAAGTGTTTTTTTTGGGCTGGTATCATGTTAAATGATCGCACAGAATTAATTCATGTGGAGGGAACGATGACTGGTGATAGGTATCTCAGAGAGATTCTTCATCCTCACGTGAGACTATGGCGCGCAGCTGTTGGCAATTCCTTCGTTTTTATGGACGATAACGCCCGACCACATCGGACCAGAGCTGAAAATGAGTATCTTGAAACTGAAGCGATCAATCGTTTGAACTGGCCTGCCCTAACTCCTGATATGAATCCCATAGAACATGCTTGGGACATGCTTGCCAGGGCAGTGGCAGCACGCAGAAATCCACCCAGGAGTGTACAAGAGCTTGTTCATAAGGCCCAAGGAGAATGGCGAAATATTCTTCAACAGAATATCAATAATTTGGTAAACAGCATGGGCAGGCGACTTCAAGCTTGCATAAATTCTACAGGTGGAAACACTCTTTATTAAAAGTTCTCATGCAGGTCTCACTTAACCTTTTTTTTTAAAGAATCAATTGGTATTTAATTTATTTAATTTCTAAGAATACTTTTTATGTTTAAAGCAAGTTTATTATTGGATAATAAAAATTTTTGACAAATATACACGTTTTTTTTTATTATTTAAGTGAAGCAAAACTTTTGAATCTATGAGTATTAAGCTAAAGGTTCAAAGTGTTCACCGTATGCATGGAACTGGTCTAGGCTAACTAGATATCAATACATCCTTATTTTAAATATTAAGTACTGACCTGTGTTGGGTAGTTAATAAATTCAATAAATACGTAACTGAAATAAATAATTGATCTGATGAACTTTGAATAATTTTTTTTATATGTATTAGGTACTAAAATTGATAACAAATGGTTACAAGAAAAATTAGATGCAAAAAATTTGTATAAATACGGAAAAACTTTCTTATACTAGCATCAGTTTCTTTACGCAAGTTAGTCTACAAATTAACAAAATCAAAATGAAGTTTTTAGTATTCGCTGTTATCACTATTTTGATTATTTCAACTGTATCTGGTTACCCAGGAGGTTGGAGAAGTGGTGGCTGGTCCAATCCAATTACTTCAAGAGGTTGGGGAAGCTACGGTGTACCATCAACTTGGGGAAGCTATGGCGTACCATCATCATCATGGGGAAGTCATGGCGGTCCAGCGTGGGGGAGTTATGGAGGCTCGGGACTTAGCGGATGGGGATCATTAGCTGGCTGTTCCCATTGGTAAAATTAAAGATCTAATCTGGAGTTACTAATATTATTCTTAATAAAATTATATAGTTTGAACTTTATTTCTGGTTGTTTTAATTTTATTTACATGGATGAGATCATAAAGAAATGCACAAAACTAAGTAAAAATGTATGTGTGAGACATTTCCAATTGTGCAGGGTATACATCAGTGAAGGAGCATTTGCAGACGATGTCATATTAACAGCAAAAAATGAAAGAGAGCTACAAGAAAACATAAATGTGTGGAATGCAGCAATTATGTACATGGGAAAGTTATGGTCATTGGAGACGACAAAGAGGAAATAAATGTAAGAATAGATACAGACAAAATAGAGCAAGTTGAACATTTTCAGTACCTTGAAACAATAGTAGACGAAAACGGAACACAGGAAGCAGATATTAATAATATAATAGTTAAAACTAACAAACTATAATATGCCATGAATACAAAATTTATCAACGAAAAAGAAATATCTGAAGAAACGAAATTAAAAGTATTCAAAACAATATATCGACCAATACTTACATATGGATGTGAAACATGGGTGTTAACAGGACAACAAAAAAGTAAAATACAGGCGACAGAGATGAAATATTTGAGAAGAGTAAGAGGTGTAACAAAAGAGGATAGAATGAAAAACATAGATATCAGAAAAGACCTGGGTATACAATCAACCTTAAGAGTTTGTAGAAGAAAGACAACTACAATGGTGGGGACATTTACAACGTATGGATGAACGAAGACCAGTAAAGAGAATATGGAAAGCAAAAATTGAAAAAAATAAAAAAAGGGGCAGACCAAGAAAAACTTGGGATAAGGTAATAGCTGGATTACTGGATAAAAGAGGAAGAAGCTGGATAGAAGCGAAGGACATAGCTCAAAATAGGAAAGAGTGGAAAAGAATAGCTGCGACACACCTTACACCACTAAGTGGTAGAAGGACTTTAAGATTATATATATATTTAGTTTTAAGCTTTTGGAATATTTCACTTTTATTTTAAGGTCAATGGAACTGAATTTCAAAACCAGACTTGTGTAAGTTACGTGATCTGAATAATAATTATCATTTTTAAGCTCGAGCTGGCAATTAATTTAAATACAAAACTTGGAAGTAGAAGCATGAAATGTGGAAAGCGCTGACTAAGACTTTTCAAACATGAAAATTGAATATTTATGACTTATAATCATACCACATTACTGAAGATCTTCTACTTGTTATTAAATGAATTTAATAAAGAATAAAAGAGAAAATGGAGGTACATTTGCACACAAAAAGAGGAGGAAAATGCAGAGAACACATCCATTTGTTTTTGGACGACGACATATCTTTCGATGATAACAATGTTAAAGTGGAGGAGTGCTAGAGAATAAAAAAACAATGCTATTTTGAAAATAATACCCGGATGAAGTCTCGGTGATAATACACAAAAATTGCACTATTCGCTATCAGGGGTCATATTATGTCGAAGGACCCGAATGTTGCTATATGACACATCATCAGCTGCTGTTGGAATGTTGTTGATCTTTTCGTTGATATTAGCTTTTTGGACATATGGGGCAAAACAGTAAGTTTTTCATAAATATTAAATTTCTTTATTTTCTTAAATGGAACCACCCGGTTTTTTCCATTTTAATGCATTCAGGGGTAAAAAATAAGGCAAATTCATGTATACTTTCCTATACCTAAACCTCACCGTTGCCTAGATATTAAATGTTTTCTGTAAATTTTAAGAGTTGCAGATGTGGTCTAAATTTTATTTTGACCTGTTGATACAAGCAATAAGAAATAAAAAAAATTATGTAAATTTGCTTTTAATACATGGTAAATATGGCAAAGTTGATATAAGGGTCTGCAGCCGTCAAAATTTTTACAAAAAAATTAATAACTCAAAAAATATGCATTTTTCGAAAAAAGTTTTCAGACAAAAGTATACTAAAATTTTACGTAGATATCCAAAATGTATTAATATACAAGATGTTATATTCAAAATAGCAAAGTTGCAGTCGACTTCCGGTAGAACCGGAAGTCTGCCATCTTTGAAAATATTTTAGTTAAAAAGATCGCCTCCGAAAAACGAAATGTATAAATTTTCATGATTTTACTATAAGTATTTTGCCATATACAAATAGTTTTAACTCGTCGTGGGACATCCTGTATTCTAACGATGTTTTTCGAAAAGCTAGTGAAGAAAAAACTGAGGACGTCACTTCTAGCTTGGTGTTATTCGTCATGAAACTTTAAAACAGCTAAATTTAATAACTTAATTGTTGATTTTCCTATAAATATAGTACACTTTTTTACACAAATTTTGATTTATCGGAAATTGAAATTCAGGTCCGCATCTCTCTCGGCGATAACAAAGTTTCTGTCGCTATAAAATGAAAGGATGGAAAAGGATATCTGTAATATATTTGAGGTCGAAAAACAATAACATTAACCTAGAATTTTACCCCTTGGTTGATAGAGCGGATTTTAACTGGGACAAAAAGAAAGCAGTGTCAGTTTTAAAATTATCTACTTTTATCCACAGTTGCCAGCAAATAAATGGACATTTTAGTTATCTTATTATCAATAGATGTCAAAGGTTATGGTAAACATTATTTCTTCTACGACTGCTATGGAAAATAGTTATTTTCCCACAATTTACGAAACTAAAAAGTGTCACTTTGCCTAAGCCGTGTTTTTAAATTCGAAAAGGTAGTTTCTAATAACAGAGAATTTAATGAAAAGAAATGACGTTCCGGGTTTGACCATACAAAATTGTACAAATTTTGCCATAAACTATAATTTTGAATGAAATTATTCAACAGTTTAGAGATGGGATACTTTCAGTGTTATTTTTGTTTTACTAGTCATAGTTACTTTACTTGTATTCTTTAAATTTGTGCAGTCGTAGAAAAAGTATAGTGTGCAACACGTGGGGAAAGTACTTTTCTCATTTGTTGCACAATATATTATTAACGCCTTACAGTCTTTGAAAATTTAAATTTTTTTTGAGACATCTTGTTAAACCTCAGAATTGTTAATGTATTGGTAGAAAATTATGCAGACTGATCGTGTTTCGGGATTGGCCTAATTACATTATTCAGTCACTTCAATATTTGAGGTGATAATTTATCTTGCAGCTCGTCATTCGCAAGTAACAGCTGAATGACATTAAATGAAAATGAGTCTCCGCAATTCACGTGAAAGCCCGTGCCTTTTATGATGAAGTGTCTCTTCATTTTTCGACGGCTCATTTTAGAATATTAAAAATTCATCAAAAAGTGCAATTAACTTTCGAAAAAGTTGTTGGTTATTTATGGTTTTTCGGCTTTAATATTGATTTTTGAATTTTTTAAAAATGTTTAAAATGTCAAGTAATATTTCAATCTCAGTCTCAAGACGTATTTACATCATAGTTGGTATAAGAAGAAGTCATTATTAAAATTTATGAACACTATCTGAAAATCTAAGCAATCTGACAACATAGTAATCTAGTCTCGCTTGAATAATATCTACCAATTTAACGTTTCTTCACAATAATATATGATTAGATTTTGGTTAAGAATCAATTAGGTATAGGTACACTTACCAAATAATACGTTAGAGCATATCTCATACCTGAAAAAAATAAAACAAAAATTAATAATTGATTATTACCGTTTTTTGTAAAATGACAGGCTACAAGTGATATTGTCCCTTCCAACAAGCAAACAAACGAACCAGAATGGTTGGTTAAATCTCCATTCAACTTCAATATCTGTCAGGGTATATACAGAGTTCGGCAAAAGTCCGGGACCGGACAAATATCGCAGAAAATATAAATTTTTAGAAAAATCTTTTTATACCACAAATTTTACTCCAGCTTAAACTATAATATAAAAATATTTTGAAACATACAGGGTGTTCCAATAAAGTGCGGCGTATCAAAGTTATATTTTTTCTTATGGAACACGCTATATTTTATTGCATTTTCTGATTGCCCCTAAAAAATATAATACTCCTTCATAATGGTTCCCTTTACCTAAATACAGAGGGTTCCGAGTTATGCTGACTTTTTTAAAAATAGTATAGTAAGTAGAAAAAGTCACATTTCTGGACTGTGTTGCTAAGTCTTGGCTTAGCAATCTTCACAGTGATTCTGAAGGCGTGGACTGTATTTTTTAAGGACTGGCACCTTTGACCACGCAGTGTGGTATGGTAAACTGTATGGTCCAACATATAAAAATTCGATTGTTTTTCGAGCAATTTAGCAACTGTATTGTTTGCACAGTGGTCCAGGAATTTCCGCTACTCGGTATAAAATGTACTATTAGTGCACAGGAGAAGGTTTTTAGTAACGTATATTGAAAAAATAGTATATTATAAAATATGGTATATAAAATAAATGAGGATAAAACAAAGCTATTGAGAATCAAAAAGAAGTGTGAATATAGGAATATTAAGATTGGAAATTATAATTTTCAAGAGGTAGATAAAATGAAATACTTGGATATAACAATATCTAATGACGGAGACAAAGGAACCGAAATAAAAGAAAGAATAGTAGCCACAAATAGAGCATTCCATACCAATAAAAAGCTGTTGAGAAGCAAACTAATAAGTAAGAGTAAGTATATAAAACAATTATAAGACCTGTATTCATGTATGGATCAGAAATAATAATAATAATAATAATGATTTTATTGCTTCTGAAACAATGTTACAGCAAGGTACAATATAATTCTATATATATAAAAAGGTATTTTTAAAATGGAAAGGTTAAGCGAATCTTAACAACTACATACAAAACATTATTCATTTAAGACACATTGGCGTAATTTCAATATATTCCAAATGTATTCCGCAATTTTCCTAGCCTCAAAAATTGTGATTTTATTTAAGGCATGAAGCAGTGAGTTCACATTTTCAAGGCAAGGGATATTCCGTTTCATTGTTGTATAAATCGGACAATCAAACAGTAAGTGGAAAATAGTTTCCTTTTCATGAATATTACAAACAGTACAATCCAATTCAGGGTCAATAATGTATCCAATACCATTTAATGTAAATTTAATTTTAAAATGGATAATAGAAATAATTATTAAACACTAATAGAGAAATTTAACTTCTCAGTTGGATAGCAGAAGCAATAATTGTCAACTTCATAGCTTTTTTCACTGCTTGAACAATAAGTTTGAACACACGTTATGCTTTTCATTTAATTTGTTATTTAAGTTGCGATATTAAAGAAGACGAAAAAAAATCGTTTTTCATTAGTTTTCGAACTTTTCGAATCTCGTGGGTTCTTGTTAGCTTTGTTTTTACGAAAAAGCAATCTAATGAAAATGAAGACTTCGCAAATAAGTATGTAATTTGAAACTGGTGAAAAAAATTTCGCAGCTTTTTGCACGATCGAAAATTTAAATTAACAGGGAAAGTTTTTAAATTAAGTTTCTAGAAAAATTGATCACAAAATGATTATTTTTCCTCAATGATTTTCACGTGAAAAAGGAATAACCTTTACATATCAAAAAATTTGTAGTTTTCAAGATATATTATACAGATTTCATGAAGTCTGCAAGATCACTTTTTAATAATTGATTTTACAAAAAAATTATTGTATTTTTATCAATAGCTACCAAGTACTTATGGTTTGAATATGTAACAGGAACTAATTTATGAAACAGCGATTCATCTAAAACATTCGGAGAAGATTTTTGAAAATATTTGTCCAAACTTGGGACTTTATCAACCTAACCAAGCCAACAAATTACAAAAGATATTCAAAATTTTGTCCACTTAAATTTGCAACGTTTTCTTTGGAAAAACTGGCGATTGCCATTGCCATTGAGGAATACAAAATTGAATAAAAATACCTTCAAATGCCAGTGGCGTGAAAAACGGGAGGGTAAAGGTAACATATTTTTCCAAATGTACACCACAGGATCAAACATTGAAAAATATTATTCCATCAAAATAAACCATTTCACATTTAAAAACAACCTGCCAAATGTCAAATCAATTTATCCATCCATTTTAAAGTTAAGTAATGTGCTGGATTCTTTAATCCTATATCATTTCGTCCAATTTTACGAGAGGTATCTACATGCAAACGTAAGTGTCATTTGAAAACACCCTGTATAAGTTTTTGCAATTCTATGTTGAATTCAACAGTTGAAAGTAAATTTTAATCTGTCTATTTTCGAGCTCACTTATTAGTAAACATTTCAGGGACTACAAAATTTCCAAATCCTCCGTTTCTTATTCACCTCACTTAATCTCACCCTGTTTATTCGTACTCTTTTGATATATAATATCAAGTGTGTGTATTGGAATGGAGATGGCTTGACATCAAATTTCGCAGGAGATGAAATTAGCCACTTGTAAATCATTAGATTAATCATAAAATCGAATATTTTGAAGGTTACTCAATACAAAAATTCAGAGAGAAAGTAACATGTGTTTTTAATATACTATGGGTCTAAAAGGCCTGTTAAAAGCTATATATATATATAATTTTTCCCCAACTTTTCAGACTAGTAGTTTCCACATTCTTTTCACTTGTTGTAAACACCGGAGAATTTCAAATTTTGGCGAATGCGAAGAGCCCGGCGCAGCCACCAAAGTTTTAAAACTATATCGGATGCAGTTGAATTTGTTATTTTTCAACCACTTTTCTAGAAATTAAATGTTTTTTGTTAGTTATAGATCAGAAATTGAGCCGAAGAACTAATTTTCTTTCTTTAACAATAAAGTATATAAAATACTAAATACAATTCACACATTTGCCTATTAAATAAGCAATATCATTTTATACAAAAGATTTCAATATGCAATAAATACGTCTATACACAAAGCCTTTAAATTGTATAGGTATTGTGTGCTATTCCGACCGAATTTTATTGTTTCACAGTTTCGTAGATGAAAATATTCGACACTCTATAGTTATTGAGCGCAGTTTGTTAGCAAACTATGAAAGTTTTACGAGCTATCATGACAGAATCTGCAGTGTATTGTTTCCGAAGGGAATCAAGTGCTGATATTAATAACCAATTTATACATTTTTCTTATTAGGTTATCGAGAATAGATATTTGTATAACAAGGGAGGAAAGTGCTACTTTTCTTCCCTAGGATGAAGCAGTGATTATTAAAGGGAGGAAAATGCACTTTATCTTACTGTTATACATATTTTTTCTACGACTGTGCGTTTTAACCCATTTTCCCGCTCGCATTTCAGTTTTGAAAGTGAAATTATGCAAATTTTGACCTTATTAGGAATCAACCATAAAAACATCATTTTCTTACGACCACGCATCGAAATATGGTTGGTATATATTATATAAATAAAAAATAGTTTAATTCGTACTTACGATAATGCTTTACCTCCTCTTATTTCCTCTGCATCAAAGCAGCTGTTTGACTTCATAAATTCAAGCAGCATAAATGAGTCTACTTTGGGCAAGTTATCAGTTTGTGCTTTTACAAAACCTTCGCTAGCCATATCTTCACTTACAAAATATGAAAGAATTATCACTGAACACTGAACTAGTAAATTAAATATATTCTTCCAAAAGTTTTGAAATATCCTCGGAAATATCGAATATTTATGACCAGTTTCCACTTTACGTTGACTTTTAGCAATAAAAAAAAGCACACACAAACACGTAATGGTCTCAAACAAACATATAAATGATATTTTTACGTCGATGAAGCAATTAATAGTTGATTAAAATACAATATAAACACACAACTACACATAACCTAATGCAATACCGGCCATATTGACATAAGTAAACACAAGAGATATGACATCACACGTATCATCGGTAGCGTTCGGAAATCCTGGGGTTGTGGTTGGAAAGTGCATTGAGATTTAAATATTATTTTAAAATTTGGGAGTAATTTCCAATGGAAACTGGTTTATTTCCTATTATCAGTAATTTTTAATATAATATTTAGTATTATAAATTAATATCCAAGCAAAATATGAAATATGCGTGTACTCTATTGTGTTTTTTAGAAAAAGAGGAATTTTCCACATCCGAAAAACCTTAGATATGGATTTTAGAAATTTCACACCGAAACTTATACTAATTCGCGAAGACTCATAATTTTCATATCTGAGGTTTTTCGAGGTGGAAAATTCCTCTCTTCATAGAAAATTCAATTTTGAATCGAATGGCGTAGACTAGAACCTTGCAAACCTTAAGATTCCCGAGATATTAGCCAATATGTGAAGAAATGTCAAAAAGTCAGACTCCAGGTTTTCATAAAACTGGTCATAAAATGAGACGGGTTTTGAAAAACTTCATTTTATGGGGTTTCAGAACAAGCAAAACTTTTTATCAAGAATAACATTTTTCACTAAATTAATATTTAAACATTTTTCACCTATAGTATACTCCATCTGTGAACACGCTATAGAACCCTGTACATTCTTTAGTGGTGCCACAAAACAACCACTGTCGCTGAGGGCTATTTGGAGGACTCCGAGAATCAGAAGAGAAATATATCAAATAAAATTCTTTCATCTACAAATGACTTAAAACCGTTGCCGTCATCGTCATTTTTATGCGGGGTACTTACGAGGTACTTGCCAGTTATCACCAATAAATAACACCACTGAACGGCAATTTTAAGTAATTTAATTTTTTGCATGTACGGTCGTAGAAAAAATAATTTTCCTAACTCATGTGTAAAGTGTATTTCCCGCCCCTGACCGCTTGCGCGAACTCCGCTCCGCGTCGTTCGGGTCAGCTGCGGGAAAGTATCACTTTCAGCACTTGTTAGGAGAATAACTATTTCCGCCTCTCTCAAATATCAAGTCATTTTTAAATTTATTCATAAAAAAAATAATTTAAGAACCAGAAACTGAGAATTAGGTAAATACAGTATAATTTATTTTCATTCAACCATACTACATATTTTTATAAACTTGTCATTAGCTTTCTTTCCACATATAAACAGGTTGAAATTAGTAGAATGTCAAGTAGGTACTTCAGGGTTTAGAGAAGTAATTTCCATTTAGATAGATCCAGTCTCCAGGAGAATTTTCCAGACTACTCGTAGTTTCCGCCCTTTCTTCATTAGTTCAATTGACTTTTCAGTTGAAATTATCCGGGGCTAACTTTAATACGAATCTACGCGAAAAATTCAAATTTTGGCGAATGCACCGGGCCCGGCGTAATCGCCAAAATAAAAAAATAGTGAAGTTTCAAGGGAAGAAATGGCACTTTACTGCGATGTTACACTTATGATTTTTCCTAGAACTAAGGAGTAGAGACAGTAAAGCAAGGAAGTCTCCACCAGAATTTGCAAGTAAACTTCTTCAGTATGCAAAATATAAGGGACAACCCTTGTATAAATCAGAATTACGGATAATTATGATCTCTATCAACATAAAAAATTCATTATCATCTCCCACTCATACCGTAATAATTTAAATTTATTTCGTTGAAGTAGAAGTTCATTTTTCTAATCTTTCTCCATTTTCAATTCACCAAAACGGATTTTCCACTTTATTTTCTGTCGTTGGTAGACGGTTTTTAATAATTTATTTATGATCTACGAGAATGTCTAAATGAGTTAAGGTTAAAAAGTTGGTTTATAGATGCTGAAAGCTTTTTTGGGTATTTTTATTGAGAATAAAGTTTGGTAAAACAGAATAAAATGGTTAAAAAAAGACTCCACGTTTTATCTTTCACCATATCCGGGTTTTATATCACGCTATTTGTTTTTAAAACTTCACTTTTAATCTAAATCAATATACAGTGTTTCTCAAAAGTCCTCTCCCCGAGTCCCACAAAGGCTCAATACTACACATAGATTCAAAAGTTTTACATCACCCTAAATCTCCGAAAAAAAGTGTGTTCATTATAAATGGATCAGAGATTAATCAAATAATTAGTTTCAATAAAAAAAAACGTGTATATTTGTCAAAAATTTTTATTATCCAATAATAAACTTGCTTTAAACATAAAAAGTATTCTTAGAAATTAAATACAAATTGATTCTTTTTAAAGAAAAGGTTAAGTGAGACCTGCATGAGAACTTTTAATAAAGAGTATTTCCACCTCTAGAATTTATGCAAGCTTGAAGTCGCCTGCTCATGCTGTTTACCAAATTATTGATATTCTGTTGAGGAATATTTCGCCATTCTTCTTGGACTGCATGAACAAGCTCTTGTACACTCCTGGGTGGATTTCTGCGTGCTGCCACTGCCCTGGCAAGCATGTCCCAAGCATGTTCTATGGGATTCATGTCAGGAGATAGAGCAGGCCAGTTCAAACGATTGATCCCTTCAGTTTAAAGATACTCACTTACAGCTCTGGTTCGATGAGGTCGGACGTTATCGTCCATAAAAACGAAGGAATTGCCAACAGTTGCGCGCCATAGTCTCACGTGAGGATGTAGAATCTCTCTGAGATACCTATCACCAGTAATCGCTCCTTCCACTTGAATTAAAACTGTGCGATCATTTAACATGATACCAGCCCAAAACATAGCACTTCCTCCTCTGAAGGGCGGCACGGGGCGAGCATGGGCAAGCTGAGCAACTCTCGTTGGATCCTGCCACACACGTATTCGATGGCTATCTTGTACCAAACAAATCCTTGTCTCGTCGGAAAAAAACACCGAATTTCAAAACGCTTCAGGCAAGGCCGCGAGTTCTTGAGCCCACTGTAGTTGGCGAACTCTGTGCTCAGGTTGTAGTATGGGCACTCTTATTGGTCGGCGACACCTCAAACCTGTCGAAAGTATTCGTCTTCGTAATGTCGATATCGATACTTGAACTCCCAACGCATGTCTCATATCTCTTTGGGGTGCTGGTATTGCCATGGTCGGGTTTCTTCGGATAGTTAAGTGGATATAGCGGTTCTGCCGCTGATTAGTAACACGCCTTCTACCGCTTCTAGGTCTATCACGAAGAGAATTGGTCTGGAGATACCGGTTCCATTCACGAGACACATCACTTTGCCAAACGCCAACTCTGTTTGCCACGAACCTTTGAGAATGACCTTCTTCAACTAAAGCCACTATTCTTGCACGGTCAATCTCACTTATGACTTGACGGTTCATGTTTGCACTTAAAATCGTAAAAATCAAATGCCTTGAATGTTAAAATGATCGCCCTAAAAATGTTATCTTACAAAAAAAACTGTAAACATCTTTATATTGCAAAAAATATGGAACGTATTGAAATGGTAAACATTGATAAACAAGCCAACAAAAATTGTTAGCGCAAAAAAATTCCTTCGCATCCGAAGAAGGTGATGCAAAACTTTTGAATCTATATTGGATGGAATACTTTTTGAACAATTATTACAAGAACTTGTTCTCCAATGTTTATTAATTGAAATAACATAAATTTTAGTGTTGTAACATTGCCGTTTCTACTAGAAATTAACTGTAATTAGTGACATTTTTATTCTATACCTACTTGAAGTGGAAATTGCAGCTTCAAGCGATGGATAATGATACTAAGACTCGTCGAGTCTCTCAATCGGAATAATTGCTTGTTAAACTTTATATTAATCGCCGTGGGCAATCCAAATCTTCTAGAAACAATAATAACCAAGTAACAAGACAAATAAAACATGTTTATCAAACATTCGATGTACAAATTGACTTGAATTATTTAGTAAGAAAAAGACAAAGCGGTGAATTAAACATAATTTCCTTGGAGCTCTATTATTCTATAAATTCAAATGAAAGTACTACCCAGATACACGTGATTTTTGTATATACAGTGTGGAGAAGCAAATAGAACTGTAGAAAAAGGAAGAAGAAGTTTTGTTACCCATTGCTTGGTCAAGCTAGGCGTCGAATTGCATCAAAAGTGGCTTAGCCAAGGGAAGTACGAGGACGACTCCAACAGTTGCATTGGAAGTCTTGTTGAATATACCACTATTGCATGTCTACATACAAAGATGTTAAAATAGTGCACGAAAAGCTTCGTCACAGTCAAACACAAGGCTCAGTTAAAAGAGCCAATCATAAGATATACAAAATATGTTAACTGCTTGTATGCAAGACAATGATTCAAACAAGTGGTCAGAAGGTTTGCCGTTTGTCCAATTCGCCAAAAATACAATTTATCACGAAGGAATACGCCAGAGTCCTTATGAAGCCCCGTTTGGCGTTGAACCAAAAAGGGGTATAACATCGTTACACTCCCTCGCGGGCAAATTTCGAACATTGAGACCGAAGAACAGATAGAAGCTTATGTTGAAACAGACATGGATAATGAAAATACCATTGGAGCTGATTCGCAACCTGGCACGTCTTCATCTCAAGCACTGACTGATCCGCCACTTGGCACATCTTCATCTCAAGCACTGACTGTACAACACGAGCTAATTTCTTTAAAAAGAGTTGCTGCAAAAGAGAATTTTCTACTTCAAGCAACAAAAATGTTGCGAACCTCAAAAAAAAATACTCCATCCCTTCTAATATATGGAGTACCTAAGGTTTGAAGGTTCAAAACCTTGTTTCCCGATGGTTGATTAATACAATTTTGCAAAGGCCAACCATTTATGCGGCTACACTGAATAAATATGCCGTTAGTTGTCAAGGATGGTTTAAGGAAGATACCGCTTTTTGAGAAAAATCACTTATAGAGAAGGTTGAAGGAAGGCGTGGAGATTTAAAATGATCAATTACAGCATAACATGTTATTAATAATGTATTCGTGAATCCTATTACTCGAAAAACGTTAGACAGGTAGAAAATTGTTTTTTGGTGAAGGGGTGGATTTATGGATAGGGTAAATATGGGGTATTGATATTAAATAAGTATAGTTTTAATCTCAATGTGAGTTTGACGTGTTTTAGTATTTTCAGTGCGTTCCCGAGCTGTATACAAGTTGACTTGAAGAACAATAAGTTTGCATGACAAGTTAGGTGAAATAAAAATAATTGGAAGCTACCTACTACAGTTTATCGTGTATTATTGAAGTAAACATAGGGGTTGTGTATTTTGTGAATCAATATTTTTTTAGTGTTAAAGGAAAAAACGTTGCTGTAAACTAATTTTACTGTTATAATATTGTTAAATGCTTTCAAATTATCGTTAAAAAAAATATTTGTGGATAAAAATATTTTATTTACTTATAATTTTTCAGTCTAGTCTTGAAAAAGGATGAAATTTGATGAGAAAAGTTTAATTTTTCAAAATGTCATCGCTAAAATATTTATAGTTTTAATATTAAGGTAAAAATAGGGCTAAAACTTACCATTAAATGTCTTAGAAAGGATCCCCCTTGATCAAAATAAATATGTGGAAAAACGATATTTTTTGCTAAAATATGAATATTTTTCATAGCAAAAAAAAATGTTCTGTTAATTTCTCATTAAACAAGATACTATACAAACAATTCAAATACAAACATAGGACAGTTGTTCTAGTTTAGATGATTTAAAGCTTAGTAACATCAAACAAACCCCAAAATTCATTACAAAAGGATAAAACAGAGGATTTGGAAAACCATTATAGTTATCAGAGTCCCTGCACATGACGCTTTTCTGTAGATAAATAGTCTATGTAATTTTTCAAGCTTAGAAAACCCGGCTAGACGCTTAGTTTTCCATCAGTCTATGCATTTACGTGAGGTATACACAAATACTGAAAGGAATTTATTTACTTCATTGCTATAAAACGAGAAAGAATTTCAAGGATTTTGATTTTTAAATAATTTTGTTTTTCCTCTACCAATGATTACTTCATCTAGCCAACTGAGTAGTTGAATTTCTCTATTAGTGGTTATTAATCATTAACCTAGGTCAATAATGGACAAATTGAAATATCAACAGAAACTTGTATACCATGGAGATTGTCTTTAACCTCCAAATTTGACAAACATGCCAATTGACTTTTAAAAATGTTATTCATAAAATTTTGATTTTTACAATAAATTAGATTTCATAATTTTATTGATTAAAATTTCATCTCAATATACATATACATATATACATATGTATATTGAAAAATTCTTAGCCTACCATAGAACCAAACAAAATTTCAATGTCAAAATATTTTAATACTCTTAATTGGATACATTCAAAATATTTTAATACTCTTAATTGGATACATTCGTTACAGCGAACCTGCAACGTCTCTGGAACTTTCAAAAAAAATGTTTCTTCTTGCTCTGCAAACCAGACCTCTACAAGCTTTTATTACCTCTTCGTTGGAAGAAAATTTACGACCTTTTAAACTTTTTATCAGTTGAGGAAAGAGATGATAGATACCTACCAAAAAACTGAAGCAAGAACTTCTCCAGCAGATTTTTGGACACGAAACTTCTTAGGTCTTGGAGAGGACGAAGGACATTGATCACCAAGGGTATTAAGCATATCTTCGTAAATCTGCTTACCTCTTAACCCTTTTTTAAATACAGGTACTTGATGATGACTAGATACTCCAATTTTTCGATTTTCACAATTTCGGTGGACATCTTTTTTCTTTTAATTTATTGCGTAACTCTGGTTTACTTTTTTGACGTCCAACCTCGCACTGACACTTCTAATGAGTTATTGTTCGTTGATATATCAATACATCCTCGTATACTATTACACTAACAAGTATAGAGATGTATTTTTTTGAAAAATACATATTACCTCCAATATTAAAACCCAAAAATTTGACACACACTGTATAGATATGGAATTTAGGATAAAACTGTTCTCCCAATATCAATGTGTCATAAATATTTCCTTTTTATATTCCATAAGAAAAGTTGATTTATTATTGAATGTATTTCAGAAAATTACGTATTCTAGTATAGACATGTTGTCCTTGTAAATGAGTGTATCGGTAGCTAGATGTCAATCGCACACATATCACACAATAATATATATATATATATATATATATATATATATATATATATAACAAAACCGAATTTATATGCCTCACACACACGTAATACGAGACAGATATATGAAAATTATATTCGAAACGGCAAAAAATGACGTGTGTATCTCATACGCGAGAATGGATTTGATTTGGGTGTTATACGTTTCAAGGATTTTGAATTCATATTCCGTTCGCTTTGTTTCCTTTTTTTTTTTTAAATTATTTAGTTTCAATTTGAGGCGATTTCTTTCAGTTAGGGAGGCGAATAGGGGATTTTTCAGGAATACTCGAGCGTGGCAGTTGTAGATATGAGAGATACCTTAGATCTAATAGAAAAACTTGGGAAAGTATTAGCGCTATATTATGTAGTGACGCGCGCCTAGGATAGATGATCAGATTAGTAAAAAAAATCGATAGTCTGAAATACTCGAGCGCGTCAGATTAAGATATTGGGGGTTGATTTTAGTGTCTTAAGACTAAATTTACTTAATCTGACGATAAGTCCTTGACGCCGCCGAGTTATAGGGTCGCGAACTTGTAAAAAAAACGTTAATCCGGCATTCTCGAGCGCGAGAACGCCACAATACCACAATAATGAACCGTTCAAATGTATTACAAACGCTACAAATCTTGAACATAAAAAAATTTTATTAGGGGAAAAATTACATCGCTCAAAATAGGATGCAAACGTACCTTTCGTAGCGGCAATGTGTCTTACAACTTTTTCTAATGTCCCACTGACAGTTCAATTGAAATGTTCACCTTTGAATAGTCTTTTTTATTCAATCATACAACAATGAATCTTCCAGAAACATTTCCCATTATCCTTCCAGCATGTTTAATGACCTCTTTAGAGATTACATTATTTTCCTTCCAGTGGCTTTTTACTCAACTACATTTTTCTTGGTTAACGTTAATATATCGGTGTCATTTTATTTCGAATTCATGCTTTTATCCTGGCTCCAAGTACAAATTACTGAAATGAATAGGTACCTTTTGTAACTTTCTAAGCAACTCATTGTAACCAGTATAACCTAATTGGATTTTTAGCAAAAATGTGGTAATACGAATGTAGTTGCTATGTAGTTTTGAATACAAGACAAGAACATTAGTATTTAAGCCGGAATTTCGTTGTGAAATGGCTCACAATGATATATAATTACTCCTGAAAGTTTCAGAAGTAATATTTGCATTTAGTTGATTCAGTTGATTCATTGCTCATAAATACTATTTGTGATGAGCGATATCGTGATTTTACCTTGCAGGCTGCAACTACACTGTCACTACACCCTGTACTAAGATAGTTTAAATATAAAGATTAATATTATAGTTTAACTCGTGTTCAAAGTTTGTAGAAGTACGCCCTCTAGCTCTACCTACAATTTTATAAATAATATCCAAGTTTTTTGTTTTGCGATAATAGGAAATTAAAATTTAAGCAATAATAAAATTGACTTCGTGTTCGGTGTCTCTGATATTTCCCCTAAATCAGATCAGTACCATTTAGTACATGTCGCATTGCTAGAGGCTGTAGTAGAAGGATCAATATCAGTTTGTTGCGAGCATGACATGGATATTACTGAGTTGTTAAAATGAAATTACAAACATTTTAAATGTAAAAATTAAAA
>CAJUYG010001860.1:0-11703 GCA_910591675.1 Galerucella calmariensis | reverse complement strand
CCACTCTGTATAAAGAGGAATTTGTAGCTAATTCAAATCTATTGTACGGGAAGAATTGAGAGAAATAACCATTGAGTTTGTTGGACATATCCAATCTTTAATAACCCTTCTTTGATTTGCCAACCTATTACGAGATGTTTTTTTTTCAAGCATTGACATTTCGATTTAATACAATGTTCATAACGGTTGGTATCGGGCGCCAGAAAACAGCGGAAATGAAAAATGCGGTATAGAAATTACAAAAAATAGACCAAGGAGACGATTTAACAGTTGGCCAGAGTAGGCCTCAATTTTACAAAGGCGAATTTGTTACTATTTATCAAGTTTTTGAAGCGAAATGAATGTAATTTTGGTATCTCGTACGTCTCGACAAGGCGACTAACAGTTCCCAATTCTCAACTTTTGACCTCTTGAAGTATAAAAGATATTGAGAAGAGAAGTATAAAAAATAAGCATATTTTGATTATAAAGGGTTATCCAAAAATATATGATATGTTTATATTGATATATTATATTTATAATCAATACCCAGATGCTGTAAATGCAATACTCATATAAACAGATGGCTCAAAATTGAAAGAAGGCTCAGGATGTGGAGTTTACTCCAAAGCACCAAGCCTAAGGAAGAACGTAAACAAATGACGTCACACTGGGAAGCTGGCGCCGAAGAAATATTTGAAGATGACCAGGAAAAACCTACGTTTAACAGTAGCATTTCTGACTGGTCACTGTCAACTGAGGAAACACCTCCATACTATGGAGCTAGTGAACACACCTTTATGCAGGATGTGTGAACAGGAAGATGAAACTGTCAGGCATGTTTTATGCGAGTGTCCGGAGTTATCGTCAATAAGAGAGTGTGTGTTCGGTAAGTCTTGGCCTACACCTGCCGATATAAAGGAGATGTCTCCTAGTTACCTGTCCACCTTCCTCAGAAGGATGTACAATGGGTCACACTCACCCTCCCTACTCTACAGATACAGATATAATCAATTCCAATATTTTGGGCATGGGTTCAAACTCGATTTCCTTACAAAATAACACATAAAAATATGCGGGGTTCTTTAAAAATAATTGATAATGTCATCAGACTTTCAGCGCACTACGATTACTCGTTGATTTATGCCTCTTAATAACCAAGATAACTGAACAATTGGAAGTAAATCATATTTATGTCGGTAATTCATCATTTTGCTGCCGGTAATGGTACGTCATTGAAAGACAGATGAATATCGACAATTTGATGTTATAAAGAGATTACATCGAAATCCGTTAAATGGAGTTCACGATATTGGAAAAGACGACGCATGGTTGCCTTGCCAGACACCGTCTGTAATTTTAAACAGCCTTCACTTAAATAATGAGATTATAGAGTGAAAGGACAGACTAAAGCAATCAACAATCGTCTTAGACAAGGGTCTTGACGTATTCAAGCGACAACTGTAGATAAAAAACAATCAAATAAATTTAGATATCAACCTTAAGAAGTATAGTAAAACTGTCAGTTATTGTGATAAATTGTTTACTTGGATAAAGGAAGTTTTAGTTGTATAAAGATCATTCGCAGTGGAAATAAATGTATTATGAGGGAAAGAAATAAATACAGCGTGTACAAGGTTGAAAAATATTTAAAAATACAAACAGTATATTTGATTGAGTGTTATGGTATTGGCACAGTATAGAAACGATCCAGTAGTATAACTCTTATAAATTTCATTCATAAATTGCCAGAGCTTTTGATGACCTTGAACGGATCGCTTTACGATTCATTTCACCATAGGCGTAGGTGGCATAAGTTTTAAAATCACTTGAACATGTTAAATGTTTTTGGAACTTTAGTTCTTTACGCCAGGTTATGTTTGAGCGACCAGGGGTCGCGACGCAAAAGATCTGACCGTTACGCGTTACCTTACTCTACGTTATGTTACATTGCTTCGTTATGTGCCTTGCTTGCGTGCTTGTGCCTCCTTAGTCTCTCTCTCATTTACGAAGCAGTGATTCATAATAATATGCTCCTGCCCGGATTCGAACCCGGGCCGCCCGCGTGTAATGCGAGCATTCTAACCACTGAACCACCGATGCTATATTGAAATTCTATATGCAAATCTGGTATTCGCAGTGCTGGTGATCTACTTGAATTTGTTCGGATAAATTTTTACTATTTTTTACTGTTTTAATTCGATAACTTTAAAATGGATGGATAAATTGATTTGACATTTAGCAGGTTGTTTTTAAATGTAAAAGGGCATATTTTTAAAGAAATTGTAGTTTGTGCAACTAGTGTGGATATGATGGCCATATCGCACGAGGACGAAGATGGAGCACGACGCCGTAGGCGGAGTGCTCAATCGTTCAAGTGCGATATGGACAATCCACACGAGTCGAGCAGCATATTTTTTCTACGACCCAATTAAGAAAAAATCTATAAAATAAAAATTTCTATAAACTGTAATATAACTTCAAATTAAACATTTTACAATTAAATTTTATGTTTCCACTAATTTTGTGGTAAACGTACAGTTCTTGAATGTCCAATTTGTATAATGCTACGGTTTCATTTTTTAAATATACGATGCTGTTATAAGTAGATGTTGTCAGTCGGACTCCCTCATGAAGGGTACCGTACCACTATCTATAATAATGAATATTCTGCTAAATATTTCAATCGTCTACCTATTGCTGTTATTATTATCAAGCAGAATAATTATTTTTAAAAATAAAAGTAACCATTAAAAAAAACTTTTTCACGGGAATCGAACCCGGGTCTACGGCGTGAGAGTCTGGATTGCTTACTACTCGACCACTGAGAAATATGAAAATTGTTTATCTATAACGTCAGATGTACCTATTACATAATTTTATAAAATCTGAGGTCCCCTTAAATACCCAGTTTATTCTGTTTCAAGTATTTGTTGGTAATTTGTACGGATTATTTCTTTCAAGTTTATCTTTGTAAATGAATATTCTTGATCCATTGCGCTTCTATGAGAAACTTTTTTTGACAAGTTATTTTGACGTATCTTTTAAATTGAAAAAAGATGAATGACGGATACTAAACTCGAATGCTGATTGGTGGATTTCATATACGTTCTAGGATGTATATGAAATCATATCCGTTTAGTTAACTGATGGCCTACATTTCCATTTTGTAAACTGTGCAGAAAAGTAGTTTGTACAACTAGTGTGGATATGGGCAATCCTCACGAGTCGAACATTATATTTTTTCTACGATCCATTCAAGAAAAAATCTAGAAAATAATCATTTGAATATACTGTAAAATAAATATGACTTGAAATCAAAAATGTTCAACAATTTTATTCATAATCGTACCAATTCAATTTTATGTCTTCACTAATTTTTTGTGATAAACGTACAGTTCTTAAATGTACAATTTGTACAATGCTACGGTTTCCCTTTTTAAATATACGATGCTGTTATAAGTAGATTTTGCCAGTCGGACTCCCTCATGAAGGGTACCGTACCATTATCTATAATAATGAATATTCTGTTAAATATTTCAAACGTCTACCTGTTGTCGTTATTAATATCAAGCAGAATAATTATTTAAAAATAAAATTAACAGTAAAAAAACATTTCCTCGCGGGGAATCGAACCCGGGTCTACCGCATGAGAGTCTGGTATGCTTACTACTCATCCACCAAAGAATATGAAAATCGTTTATCTATAACGTCAAATGTGTTACATAATTTTTTCTTAAAAGGAACTAAAGTTCCTACCGTGTGTCCCGCGACACGTTCTACCTTTTTCTTAAATATTGTAGAACAGTACACTGATGAGTGAATAAAACAATAATCTTATACCAAATATTTATTGGTTGTGTTGATTTTCCAATAAAATATTTAATGGAACTTTTCTTCAGGGTTATGATTAAACGCAATAAAGGAAAACAAAAACGGTGAATATGTCTTTGTTGAATCGTATGACCCGCGTGATAAGACTGCATCTGACTATTCTACCTTTTTATAAAAGTAGGTCAAATGAGCTGTCGTTTTTATTCTCCCTTACATCCAGTAAATTCAATCTTAAGAAAAAAGACTTATATGTACATTGCCTACGGGAACTCTCAGACCCTACTAAAAACTAAGAGGCTTCAATCCACAACTAAAAAGGTTAACGGAACTATAAACCCAGAGATTTTGAGTAATGGATTGTTATTTAATTTGAGAACCTCCTAAATCTCGTGTAAATACGTAATCCGAAGTATATATTTATTATTAATCTAATGTACCTTTCCCTGGTCTACTTTTAATTGGGAAAACATGGTAACCTGCTGTTTCCCACTATATCTTTTTACGTTATCCCATTTACGAGGAGAACTCTATACCGCATACAATAGAGCTCGCAAAAAGGGATTAAACACTGTCCTTATCATGGTCGTTGTTACCGGAAGAATAATATATGAATAAATAAAAGAGGGAATTGTAATTTATTATTCTTTACGATGTTGAGTATACTTAATTATAACCCAATTTGAATATTAAAGTTCATATGGATGTATGCGGTTTTACTTTTGCTCTCCAGCTCACTCGCTGTTTCAACTAATACCAAGAATATAACTTTTTCAGTTAACACTTTACATCAGAGGCTCTCACGTAGCAAATAAGGTTGTTCACGTTTTCCACTTTTCTCTTTACATGGACCATGATGAATGCTAGTTTCTCTACTATACTTTTTTATGTTTGTATTCTCTTTTAGAAGCACAAACGTTTTTCAAAAAAGCAATCATTTAACAAAGAAATAAATGCTTATTTCAGAAAATTGGGAATCAAAATGTCAAATTAATAATAAAAAGATGTCCACCGAAATTGTGAGTATCGAGCACACCTTGGCGTTTTTTACAAAACAGTAGAACCTTCACTTTTTGTTAATCACTTCTATTTAAAAAATTACTCTACAAACTACTACACAGAGGGTGCGGTGACAAGTAGCCTTACATGCAATAACGTGCCCTACCCTTCTCTACGTGCAAGTTAGCATGTAACATCTCCCTTTTTAACAACTTTTATCATTACTATTATAAGAATTTTTTTAGGTTTAACTTTTTAGACACTTTTAATAATTATTTTCGTTCTTAGAAGCATCAAAATTAAGGATGATTTAAAGTAAAACTGATAACTTCATTACTCACATTAACTCAATACATAAAAATATCAAATTTACAGTAGAAATTGAACAAAATAAGTCCATAAACTTTCTAGATCTTACAATTTCAAATATAAATAATAGACATGACTTTTCTATATTTCACAAACCATCACATACAGACATTACAATTCGTAATAGTTCAGTCCACCCAATCAGTCATAAATTAGCAGCTTTCAATAGTATGATACATAGACTTTTAACAGTTCCATTGAATATTGACAATTACAATAAAGAACTAAATATAATAAAACAAATAGCGGTTGATAATAATTACGATCCAAATTTAATTGACAACATCATAAATAAAAAGATACGAAAACATACTCTAGAACAAGTATTTCCTTCCGATAAAAACAAAAATAACCAATTTAAAAGCTTAACTTACTTTGGAATACCATCCTTAAAAATTAAATCATTTTTAGAAACTTTAAACTTGAATATTTGCTTCAAAACCGACAACAATTTATCCAAATTCATGAAAAACAACAAATCCAAATCTTCAAAACTAAATATAACAGGAGTTTATAAATTAAAATGTGTAATGACGACTGTGATAAAATTTATATGGGTAGAACTTTTAGGAATTTTAAAACTAGAATTTCAGAACACAAACGTAGTTATGACAATCAAAAATTAGATTCTAACTATTCAAATTATTTATTAGCAAACCAACACTCTTTCGATTCAAATTTTGAAATTTTGCATATAGAAACTAAATCCTTCAAATTAAATCTTTTAGAAGCCCTAGAGCTAAATAAAAACAAATATTCAGATATTCTTAACGACCAACTTGACCAACTACCAACTTGATATAAACAATTCTCCCTTATTAAACCTTTTTACCTAGAAAAGTTCCTGTAGGATTGTTGTGTGAGTTTCCAGGTAAACTTGTTAAATACTTTAGTTAATCCCATATTTAGACAAATTTATTTCATTTCCTTGTAAATAGATTATAATTTTATTGTTAAATATCCGTATAATTTAGTATTAAGGCACTGTATAAATTGAAAATTTCTCATTATACCTCCATTCGTTTGAAAAAGCTACTGTGTTAGCGAAACGCGTCACAACTTTAAGGTTAAATATAATGTAGATTTAACAAAATAAAATTGTTTGATTTCATAATTTATGTCTTTCATTTAAATATTATTAAAACTTATTATTTTGACAAAAAGGCATCACACCTTCCCCTTTTACAAAAAGAATAAATTCCGTTGAACTTCTTTTCCCCCTAATAAAATGAATTCACAAATCTCCTAAAAATAGATCATAAATGAATCTTAAATAATGTCATTAACCTACGGTTACATATATTTATAAATTAATGTATGTCCATTGTCTTTAAAAATTGTCTACGATAACGTAGTTGTTTGTCATGTTTATTCATGTTCACTTAATGTTTTTATTACTTGTTATCCGAATTTATTTACTATCACTAATTGTTTATGTTGTTTGTTATTACACTTTGTTTACTATTCATAATTGTTTGTAAACACACTCGCACTTTTGATTCTAACGCTTTTACAATTTTTAAGTCATTTTACAGTAAGGGTATAGTCTGTTTTTGTGTATTTCTTTCATCACACCTGATTCTAATTTGATTTTACAGTTAACCTCACTCACCTCTGTGACTGTAAATGGACCTATATATATTCAAATTTGGTTCTATTTTCCGTTTTTACTAAAACTGAATCCCGTATTTCAAAATCAACTGGATTAGCTACCTTACTATTTTGACTTTGTCTACTCAGCTTATATTTGAATAAATATTTCTCTGCTCTCTGATGAGCTACCTGAAGTTTATATTCATCAATATTATAGCATGGCTCAATGTCGTTCGTGAGATTCTCGGGTAAGTTTGACCAAAAGGCATCACAACCTGAAAAAGATTTTGCAGATTTTGTGGCATGGAAGAAAAAACCTATATCCACATACTTTCCAACTGCACAGCACTTCAGAATCCTAGAGCACAGCCCCTGGGATAGAAGAGGAACATTTACTTAAGTTGAAGCCTGTAGACGTCTTAAAATTCCTCGGGGAAATGGGAATAAAGGAACTACTAGTTTCTGAGACACAATAGTTCTTTTATTAGGTCTTAGTGAATGTCACAACAAAATACATAAATACATACAAGGATAATTTTACGAATAAATTAAAATTCCAACTGTGATACGTAATTTTCCAAGTTATTCAATCACAAACTGGTAGGAAAATTGCGTAATAAATCAGCTTTCCTTTTATTGTGTTCGAGTTTCCCGATTCCTGGAGATTATGTACAATTTGTAAAGTGGATAATATATTTCGGCGTTGCCTCGATCTCTCAGCGATACAACTCTTATTATTAAACATGATTCAATTGAATGTGATGCTGGATGAAGCTTAAAATTATGTCTTTGAATAATATATGATTAATGGGATAATTCCAAATAAAATTTTTGGACCTCTTGAACAGCCTATCGAAAACTATAAGAAAATAAACAATTCGACCTTATTTCATCCATAAAACTCTCAATTTCACGTTCAACGGTGATTGAAATAAGTCCAAAACCCTTAAATCCACTTTAAGAAGCATACAAGAAGACTAAATAATGCACAAATTCACTCGAATAAACTTTAAAACCACCGTACACTAACTACCGACAAGTAAATTCACTTCGTCGATTTATGGGTTACCCAAAATTTCCTTACCCCTCCTATCGTCTGGCAAGTTCTGGCTAGTTTAAATCGAGAAAGTGTTGAGTACAGGGGTAGCACGCAATGCTAAAGTGTTGCTGATCGAAATTTCGGAAATATAATTTTTGTTTTGTTTTTGCGTGAGCATTAAAATATTTTTATTATAGTCTGTACAGAAAGTACGAGGAGTAATAAACCCTAATTAAGTATGCAAAACCTTTACAGGGAGCACCATGAAATTTTTGATAAATCTCTTACTTTAAATTACATTTCTTCCGTAAATCTAAAAACCAGGTAGATCGACCCCGTATTTGTTTCAGTTGTAGCAAAATTTAGGGTTTCTTCATTGTTAAAGGATTAGCAGATAAGCAATAACGCAATGCAGTGGTGTGTATTTTGGGAAAAAAATACGTTTTAAATTATAATATAATAAAAAATGAAAAGAAATAATTATTGGAATACATTTATTACTTACATTTTATTCTATATCCGACTCGGAAGAGGAAGAATCGTTGTTGACATTAATAATAATAGGGTCGATTAAATCATCACAAATATTGTCAATTTTCAACATATTTGCCTCTACTTTGATAACATGCTCGATACAGTTTGTCCAATTTTCCTTACTAACATGACTTACAGCACTCTCAAACAATTTCACAACATCGTTTATTTTAAAAGTAGTATTTTTTTCCAACTTCCCCCTTTACCTGAGCCCATATTAATTCTATGGGATTAAGTTCACAATGATAAGGGGGAAGTCGAAGAACTGATATACCACGAGAAGAAGCCATTTCTTCTACAATGTAGGTTTTGTATTTATTCTTGTTCATTTTTGCAATTCTGTAAAGTTCTTTCCTTAGTGGATCTTTTGGAAACTTAATATTTTTCGAAATAAGCCACTCCAAAAGCTCTGCTTTACGCCAACGACTTGTGGGCAATGCTTCTCGTAACCGTGAATGGTAACTTGCGTTGTCCATAACAATAACAGCCCCTTTTGGAATCAGATCCAACATTTGAATAAACCATTCCTCGAAGACATCCCCATTCATATCTTCGTGATAGTCCCCCGTGCGTTTTGAAATAAAAGTTAATAATCCACCATCAACAAAACCTTCAGAACTTCCAACATGAACAATGATAAGTCTTTTTCCTTTTCCAGATGGTGGCTGCAAACCTAACGACAAACCTTCCACGAATGCCTGCCTTCCGCTTTTAATGTTTTCTTCTTGCCAAGATTTGGAAACTGTATATCCAGCATTTATACCTTTAGCATAGCTGCAACTCATTCGTTCAATACAAAATGTACCTTACGGTATACCCTCTTGAAATATATTTTGGTACGTCTATGAAATCTACTTAAATGAATGATTTATTACTCCTCGTACTTTCTGTACAGACTATATAAAGTTGTATTTAGTATAAATATTATAGTGACTTAATTCATTGCAAAATGCCTAGAATGGTATATTGTTCTGTTGATGAATGTCGCAGTAAACTGAAAGGGAGACCGTTTTTTAGATGTGCAAAAGACAAAATTAGGTAAGAAAAGAGGTAATTTAGTAGCATACAAGTAAACATTTTTTATTTTCTATATTATATTGCAGATGTGAAGCTTGGAAAAATGCTTTGGGTTTTAAAGGAGACCGATATATATGCCAATATAACGGTGGAACAATGTTATAATAGGATAAAAATTTGTAATTTGCATTTTTGCCTAATACAAAATCTGAATTGCTTAAAAGTACAGTTAGTTTTACGACTACAAATAATACCTATACTCCTCTAAAAATGTTTACGACTGATTATAGAAATATAAAAAGTGTGGATGGGAATGCACTGGTATACGTTACTGGATACCTACTTAAAAAGTGTTTATTCCAGCATTCCTGTAACACTTGCTTAGAATTTATTAAGATAAATGATCTAGAAGGCACCAGATAAAAGATGTACCAAAATTTTCAAACCTTTCGACGCAAGTGAATTTACGTAGTTAGTGTACGGTGTTTAAAAGGAAAATTAGCTTGCAATTGGACCATTTTCCATTCTATTTCAGTCAAATACGGACCATAACGCAAAAGAACGCTAAAAACAGCCTAAAAAAATAGGAAAACACACAATTTGACGTTATTTCATCCAAAAACTCTCAATTTTACGTAGCTACAGTGCGAAACAGTCAACGGTTCTAGAACTTGAGAGCGTTTAAAGTCAATAATTTTCCAAAAAAGTAATTGCCAAGCCCCAAAACATACAGTATAGTCAACGCCTTAAAAAATTGTATTTTGAATGTACCAGCAAGCCAGTAGAAACAAATGCTTCAAGAATTCGTTCCAAAAGTTGCTTGCAAAATAATAATAAGTAAGGTATCTTCAGTTACTTTTATATCTCTCTATTTTTGGTCCATTTTTAGTTAAGAATGAGACTGTCTTCCAGGAATGGGGTGGATTTTAATAAGCATGGAGTTGCCATGTAACTCGAGTATTGGAAAATCATTAGAGCATCTTAGAAAGGTCAATTCTGAGTGCTATACTCTTTTGCGAGAGAAAAAATTGCCGATAAAGGAACATTTTCTCGTAACCATGACAACTTGAGCCCAAACGCTTAATTGACTGGCCGTTATACAGAGTATTTTAGTACCAGAGAAAGCCCTACAAATTTATACAGAAAAAAATGACTTATCAATACATTTATTCCAAATTCAGCTATTTCCAATCAGCTTCATTCATAAATTACGATTTCGAAATCATTAACATCTATTAATTTATAGGTGAGCAAATATTTAAATTTTAACCGCATTGCCGAGTTGTTAATTGCGAAATTAGTTGTAGTACAGTAAATGAAGGGACAAAGTTCCTGAAAAGTCCCTGAAGACTTCACTTTGGGCTCAATTTGTAGGTCACGGCAGGTGTTTGTAAACGAGAGAAAATTTAACGCTATTGAGTATACGGAAGGGGGGGAAATGGCCCCCTAAATCCTTGAAAACGGGTTTCTCGGTAATATCTGGCTCAATAAGCGAATTAGAGAATTTTTTTTCGGATAAAAAATGAAGATCTTCTTATTATCTACAAAAATGGTACCTGTAATTTTTTTCGAAAACTTGATAGTTATTAAGATAATGAAAAAAATAAAAAAATAAGGAGACATTTTTTAATAAAATACTTCAATTTAAACCAATAAAAAAAATTACTGAAAAGGCCCATTCCTACAGGCAGAGTAGCAGCTGAAATGAGGAGACTTTTAGGTCTCATTATCTCGATAACTATCAAGTTTTCGAAAAAATTATAGCAACCATTTCTGTACATAATAAGACGATCTTCAATTTTTATCTGAAGAAAAATTCTCTAATTCGCATATTTAGCCAGATATTAGCAAGAAACCCGTTTTCCAGGGTTTAGGGAGCCATTTTCCCCCCCTTCCGTAAACTCTTTCGATATTTTCAGATGTTCATGTTACTGGACTATTGATGGATGATAGATTTTGTAACCAAAATCATATTTTAATGCTGTATGTATAGTTAGTTGAACATTTCAAATAGGCGACAGAGTACCATAACACTAATTGCACATCCAAACTATTATAATTGACAATAAAGGATGTGTTCATTAAACCAAATTAGTAGCACTGGAATATGTATACAGCGTGTCCTACATATATTACATCGTTTCACAACATTACAAGTCTATAGCTACATTTCCTGGGTGTTTTAGGATTTAAAAAACAAGGAACTTTAAAATTACAGTTTATTATTTCATTCGTTATTATTATCAAGTACTTTTTGTGGTAATTATGTAGATATTTTTTGCTCTGAGGTATTGTTACATCTCTGAAGAATCTAATAAAAAAAACAGATTTTGATTTATTCA
>CAJUYG010001859.1:1691-49599 GCA_910591675.1 Galerucella calmariensis | reverse complement strand
TCAAAATTGTGGTTGTAGCTAAACTCAGACGGACCACAGAGACGCGAGTAGTTTGTGTTTTGGTTGTCGTCATCTGTCGTTGAAGACGACTTCAATTAACGACAATGGTGTTCGGTAGTGTTCATCAGTTTCAGTATGGAGTAACAAGGAATGGCCAGTTGTCGCATTGCGAAGGTAGTTAAGTCTGTCGTCCATGTGTTTTGCGATGAACCGCCAACAACGACAATTTTATGGGTGATGCAGTCCACAGGTAGCGACCGTCGCTGAGATCAACTACAAAAAGTCGTTCGTCTGAGTACTGTTCTAATTCTATTGCATTTTTAATATAACCACGACCTCCGCCCACTAACAACCACATTTATGAAGTTGTAGTGACACGTCGCTGTGGTCCGTCTGAGAATAGCCTTAATGTCCACACACATCCCCAGTTAGAGATAAAACTTATTTTTTAAATAATATACACACATAATATATTATGATTATTTTAAATCATGATTTGAGTGCCTCGATAACTATAGCACTATACAAAAGTACATAAGATACATACATAGTACATAATACATAATTTTTTTAACATAAAACAGGTAAGTAGTCATATTAATTCAGTCAACGATTTTTCATATATTTTGTGGTAGAGGTTAGCTGCTTTGAGAAATTTCAATATCTTTGGAATTTCAGCGGTGCGGTTTAAAAATATCTGTCAGTCGGTGAGAGTAGGCTTAACGTCAAGAAGGTTTCCAGAAGACTTCTGGTGTAGTTGATCCGCAATCGTCTAATGACAGCAGCTTCTCTCCTGATTATGTTAAGATTAAGTCGAGGAAGAGACAACCAATCAAATATTGGATATCGTTAAAGAGCTGTTTTCTTGCTGTGCAAAAAAAATTTGCCAGGATTCTCTGACATACTTTTTGATTAATAGTTTGATGTTTTCTGGGAGCTGGAACGTTGTGGTGGTGATGGAAGAGGTAGTTTCTTTTGGCATGGTTGCCAGTAATTCCAATGTAATATGGGAAGACATAACGAGCTGAAAGTATTTGATAGATGTTTGGCGACGTGCTCGACAGGAGAAAAATATGTTTAAAAGCTTGGAAGATGCTATACAGTTCACCCGTGTGAGCACTACATGCTAATGGCAATCGATAGAAACCTATTAGTTCGTGGTTGGTTATGACTGAGAAGTTTCTGTGTAAAGAGGCGCCATGTTACCAATTCGTACAACAGTAACTCCTCCCTCAGGGTGTGACTATAAAATAGTATCCTGAGTTTGCTGAAGGAGTACTGTGTAGAACGATAAACAATTCATCTTCCTTGGAAATGGGTTTCTTCTGTGGGTTTTCTTCAATAAAAACGCTGGTTGTTGAAGAAAGATTTTCCCTAGCTTCACCACGATCTGTTAGGTGTAAGTTAGAACTTTTAAAACGGTACTTCTTCTATAACGGCTGGCTGTCTAAAGCCAAAGCCTCTGCAGACGACGACTCAAGATTTTGCGGTATTTCCAAGAATTATTTCTTAACAAGTATGCTAGGTACTGAAGAGTTTGTGTAGTCCAAGGAGGGATATGAGGTTGGGGAAGCGGCGTGGTGATTGAGCGGTCGGTATTTACAAGTGATGTGTGAAGAAGTTGAGCGATAGATTTTATGCTACGTTTGGAAATAGTGTTGTAAGGATGATTTTGAGACATTGAGGTGGACAATGGGTTAGAAGGGTTAGCGGATGTTGATGCAGCGTATGAAAGGAGGAGGGATTGATGCCTTAGGAAGAGGAGTGGCTCATTTGTTTTACACTATAGACTAACAGCAGGATTAGAATGGAAATAGTCCAGTCGGGTAAGCATTAAAGGTGGATGTAGAATCAGTAGGCGAGATTTTTGATGGAATCCCTCAAAAATATCATGATTAATTGTAATCAATTGTCTCCACCGGTTTTAGGCTATGCTAATTGCACAGTAACAGTATATAGCCAAAACAACCAAAAATGAGCCTGTTTTTTGCCTAATTTTCGAATTTTACTCGAAAAGTATTAAGTTTATCGTTCATATTTATGGAAACAAAGTTATAGAGCGTGAAATTTGCTATAAAATTCCGTGGTTCAGAATGTGAACATTCCCATCCCTGTAGCCACAGCGGATTGATAAGTAAAAAAAATTGAAAATACAGCTGTTTTTCAGACGCAATATACTAGTGCAATTCAAGAAGCAATGTAAATCATTACTTGTCTCATATTACGTTATTTTTCCACGAACTGAATGCAATAAACGCGGTTTCGATATCTTATTTAGTTGCTGAGTAATCTAATTGTTAATAAACATTAAGTAAAAGAAATAGACATTGTTAGAATAAAGACATAAGCCATAAAAAATTGTCTAAGCATACAATAATGTTTTTACACATACTAGAAGGTTACAGCTATCATATGCAGTGATTTAATCAACAATTTTTTCGGTTTAACTGACTCAGGCGTTAGTTAAAAAAAGTGGTTAAAATTTTACCTTAGTAACAATTAAGATATCTTTGCGGTTTTTATTTCAATTAAAATCTGAAAAACCCACTCAAAGTACTTGGAAAAACACAAATTTTGGCATTTTGAACGTTCAATTCGGACCATTTAATCCCGAATTATTGAATCCTAGCTTGATCAACGGTTCTCGGCAAACCATCAACAAGCTAACGAAAAAGAAAATACCGACATACAGGTACGATTCAACCTCTGGTCACATATAATAATCTGCTATACTCCGCTATACTCAGCCATACCCTCCCCTCGGAATCACAGCTCCGAAAGCCTTTTCCGCGCACATTCTCTCTTCTATTTGATTTAAATTGTTGATAAGTTATGAAAGGTAGGTGTGTTAAAAATATCTGGGAAGTATGCAGGAGGACTCGCACGACAGTATTTTTTAGTTATAGTTTTAGTTATATTGTTGTTCGTTTGCCTAAAATCGTTGATCAAGTTTGGGATTCAATAACTCGGGATTAAACGGTCCGAATTGAAAGTTCAAAACGGCAAAAGTTGTGTTTTCCCAAGTCCTTCAAGTAGATTTTTTCAGTTTTCAATTAAAATAAAAAACCGCACAGATATCTTAATTGTTACTTGTTGTTGTTACTTTTTTAAACTAACGCCTAAGTCAGTTAAACCGAAAAAATTGTTGATTAAATCACTGCATATGATAGCTGTAACCTTCTCGTATGTGTAAAAACATTATTGTAAGTGTAAACAATTTTTTGTGGCCTATGTCTTTATTCTAACAATGTCTATTTCTTCCACTTAATGTTTATTAACAATTAGATTACTCAGCAACTAAATAAGATATCGAAACCGCGTTTATTGCATTCAGTTCGTGAATAAATAACGTATTATGAGACAAATAATGATTTATATTACTCCATAAATTGCATTAGTATTTTGTTTCTGAAAACAGCTGTTTTTTAAATTTTTTTTCTAATTATTAATCCGCTGTGGCTGCAGGGATGGGAATTTTTACATTTTGAACCACGGAATTTCATAGCAAATTTAACGCTTTATTAGTTTGTATCCATACATATGCACGATAAACTCAATACTTTTCGAGTAAAATTAGAGTAAAATTAGAGAACATGTCGAAAAACAGGCCCATTTTTGGTTGTTTTGGCTATAAACTGTTATTGTGAAATTAGCACAGCCTAAAAATCGGAGGAGGCAATTAATTATAATTAACCATGGTATTTTTAAGGGATTCCATCAAAAATCTCGCCTACTGCTTTCACATCCACGTTTTGATAGTTTTTGGGCTAATCCGACTGAACTAAAAGAAATTAAGACGTTAAAAAAATTTGTATATTTTCATGATTTTTCTTTTTTTTTTCGTTCGAAATGTTTGTTTGAATTACCATCCCCTCGAACGTAACAATTCATACGTTTATCGGTCGTTTATGTCATGTTTTATTTTTGAATTTTGTACGGAACGTGTTCGACATTCCGATGGAATTTCATTAAAATTTATTCGACGTCCGTACGTGATTTTTAAAGTAAAAAATTTCCTCTGTGGTTATCGAAAAATGACGATTCTGGTGACAAGAGAAAAATTTTCACTAAAAAAAAAGTGTGCAATGATAACCATTCCATGTTTGTAGCATGGGATGATAAACTGCGGATATAAGTTGTAAGAGAACGTGACAAATAATCGTTAATAACGCTGGTGAATTTTGATAAACGACACGTCAATGGTAAAGTTAAGGGTCGGCTGCGGGTCATCGCATTCCTATATAGCGACAATAAACTGTGGAAAAGGGCTTGGTCTTTGAGGACAGCAACCGAATGTAATGGTCGGTGGATATGTTTACGAGTTCTAATGGTGTTTTATTGAAAATAAAAAAACTATTTCCTGTTACGTCAAGAAATACAAAGGAAAAATATATAATCGTATAGTAGACACCTTTGAAAGTAGATATGTTTTTTGTTAAGTAAATATCAGCCAGATAAAGGGTTTTTTGTTGGAATAATCTACTTTTAAATGAGTTTTAACCAATTTTCGATTCCCTTTTAAAACTCCTAATGGATTTTTTTGTATGACTATTCAATAATATGCGAATTAAGAGGGCGGTTTGATGGAAGAGTGACTTTTCAAAGGTTGGCAACACTTTCTATTCTTGACATCGTTCGCAACGCCACGTATACGCAAGCCTGCAACTGCTCCATTTGCGAATATTTCCCAAAAATGATATTCTCGAGCACCCATCGCAAAATCATACGAATGGTATTATTCCACTGCCCAAATGCACTTGACATCAGCGCAATTCAGCATCAGTTTATGCTACAAATGACATTTTGTTAAAGTTTGGAATGTAAACAGAGATGTAAATAAGCTCTTCGAAGTTTATTAATTCATTCTATAAAAAAAATCTCTACAATCAATATCAATACCAAAATTAAGAGGCAAGCAAATGCTTCTATGGAACAAAAAAGATTGTTATTGGAATTCATGAAAGAAAATCCAAAACTAACATCAGATTTTACTTTAAAAGATGCCCAAATTGTGGGAATATATTTCAAAAATATTGAACAGCTTAATATTACTTGAACTATAATAAGGATAATAATAATTTTTCCTACGATCACATAGGAAAGTGACATATATCGCACTGTCTAGTTCTATGAAAAGTGGTCTTTATTCATACGCGTACGGAAAAAAAACTTATCCGTACGTGTACGGATAAAAAAGCTGTCAAATAAAGTTTTATTAAGATTGACCTCTGTCAAGCTGTCAAATATATAATTTTTAATTAGATTTACCTATGTAATATCTAAATTTGAAGCGATCTATTTGAAAAGTGAAATTTTTGTCATTTTCTTGATAAAAAAAAATCAGGGAGCGGTCGAGGATCGAACCCGAGTACTCTTCGTCAGAAGTCCGATGTTGTACCAACTAATCCAAATCACCTGTTATAATAGTAGAAAAATGTAATCATCTTGAAAGGTATTCATGATAAGTATGTACCTATGAAGTATGATGAACAATAATAATTTCACTTTCAATTTCTATAATTATCCAACCAATTAATAATTGTAATGACCTACCTATATTATATAGTTGAACTACTTGAATTTTTGTCACTATTGATAGTAATTGTTAATTTTGAAATCAATTATGTTGACTTTAATTGTAACATTTTGTGTATTATTATGTCAGATGTTGATTACACATTATTTGGTGAAATTATCACGTGATCGTAGGAAAAATACTGTACATTACTCGTGCGGAAGTGATTTTTCACACTCGTGTGAAAAATGTCACTTTCCGCACACGTTATGTAATATACTATTAATTCTAACTTCGACTTTGAGTGTCGAGATATACATATACTTCACAAAAACAACTTATGCATGCAAAATTCAGGAACATAACCTATTAAATATCTATTGAGTCGCATACGCAAGTCGGTTGCGATCAACAAACACCACTCGCTGTAAAATACGCATAGTCGCATAGTTACGGATGGTCAAGAATACCAAAAGTCATTGTCATTCGCAGAATTATGAGATGCGCACGACCTTGAAAAATGCGAACGGTCAAGAATAGCGCCCCAGGTACTTCTCTCGTACGATGGGGTCGGGGTTGGTAAATTGCGCACAGCGGTCAGTTTGTAGCCAGGTATACCCAAAATGTTTCTTTTTCATAGGTAAATTGCGCACAAGTGATCCTAAAGAGGGTCTAGGTAAATGGCATACAACCGATTCCACGAATTTTAAGTTACCAGAGATTCAAAGGATTATCCACCAATGACTTTACGATAACAATTTGAGGCGTAGGTACATAGATCAGTTTAGTTTTTACATTTACACTTCGATCAACCGGATTTGGGCCTGGGTTTTCTTGATTTTTCTTAGTATTCTATTTCTTATTTTCTGATATTTTTATGGACTAAGGATACAATTTGACCGCTGTGCGCAATTTACCTATACAGAGACTTAATCCCCTGGCTGCAACTACCTGACGAACCCGAAACTTCTTGAGCACTGTGCGCACTACGCCCGATGGGGGTCTATCTCGTGCGATCTATCGACTCCCACGGTCGAAATCGACTAATTCTTGAACCTACACCTACCTACAACCAAATGATTGCGTTGTTGCCAGCATTATTTGATACAAAAGATCTACTTTTCTGTTATTTTTAGCCTCTTTTTTTGTACGGTTGTCATAATCTTCTGTCATTAATTATTTTTTATATTTTATTATGTTATATTACCAATAATAAAAAAGGTAGTCTTTTTATTAAATCAATTAGTATTAAAATTGAATAAAAATGAGTCAATCGCGTTTCACTCCTTACAAAAGAAGTGCCTCCACAAACAGGCTTCCAAGCGATGGTCATATGAAAACTTGGAGCCCCTATCTTCGTCAATTCGTACTTCCTCCTCTGCCTCCCGTAAATCCTCCATCATTACGTGCCAAAAATAATAGTTCTCCATGTCCATAATAAAACACCGATTAAAAACATTGAAACTCAGTAAAACCAATCAAACTCACGACAAAATATTTTTTTCAACTCTATGCACATAAATTATTTAAGATTCAAAGAAACAGAGAACTGACAGAATAATTACGGAATGCATAGAGAAATAGTAATTATATCTATGACAGCATGTAAACAAATTTCCATTAAAAAAACTCTTTACTAGGCAAGCGCCAATTCATTCGACTCTGCTCCTCTATTTTGGACCATGCGATCCGGAGCGTATGATTTTTATGAGGTCAATAATATCGGATCACGGGCTAATAATATAACGACGATCGCCTCATGTGATCATTCGCCATAAATCTATGCCACTCATTGTTCAGGAATAGACGTCCAGCTGTCATCTGTCAAAATTTTACAAGTATTTAAAGAAACCTGTTCTCGTTGTTGAGAAAATATGGAGAAAAAAAGAATCTCGAGTGTTAATTGAACAATTACTGCGAATGCTTAATGTTGATCAAAAGCTCGCTTTCATTAAAAATTTAAACGAGTGTTTGGTTATTTTCGAGAGTAATTCATGTGTATTTTTCCGTCGATTTGTCACAGAAGCTTGGGTACATCATTATACCCCGGGTCGAAACAATGGATTTTATTCGAGGAACGTGCAAAATCCGTTTTTTCGGCCAATTAGGTCATGGCCACAGTGTTTCGGGACTCCAAAGGTGTAATCTTTATTGATTATTTAGAAAAAGGGAAAACTGGTCAATATTATAATACTGATTTTTGGAGACGTTTTGATACCGAACTTCAGAAAAAACAACTGCATTTTTTGTTGGAGGGGAGAATGTTGTTTCATCACGACAATGCTCCTGTCCATTGGTCCGCTATTGTTGCAGAAAAATTAGCCGAACTGCGTTACGATTTATTCCCTCATTCTCCATATTCATCTGATCTGGCTCCAAACTTGAACTTGAACTATATAAATGAACGTCCTTAATAGTATATTAAGTATCAAAAACGGTAAGGGTTCGCTACGCTCAGCCTCCAATTTTGCTGGAGACCGGTATTACCACGATATAAACACACCGAAGATAGGATGTTGCGCATAAGTGGGCGGTCGCTAATTAGACGCGTGACGTCACTCAAGACCTAAAATGGTTGTTTACCTATGATATTTCCCAAGTGTTTTCGTGTTTTTGTTGATTTTTAGTGAACTCTGATCAGTTTAAAGACTTTTTGGTGTATTTTGTGGACGTTTATGGACGATAAAAACTTTTAAAAATGCGTTGTTCTGTGTTTGGGTGCAATTCGCACAAGGATTAGAATTATAATCTAAGCCAAGATGTAAAATTTTTTAGTTTTCCAAAAGATCCCGTTTTACGGAGAAAGTGGCTGCATCTCACTAAGAGAAAAGACGAGGTCAATCTCAAATATGCTGTTGTTTGTTCGAAGCACTTTTGTGAGAGTGATTATAAAGTGAATTTCGTATGTTAAGGGTTTATCAGAAAGAATTGAGAAAATTGGTAATCAATTCAATATTCGTACTAGCTTTAAATCTAACAATACGTTGAGATCTATAGGTACTAACAAAAACGAAACCAAAAAATGGAGAACACTCCATTTTTTTTAGGTGAAGCATCTAGAGTCTAGATTCTAGACCATTGAAAGTCCGAATAAATGAACATAAAAAGTATATTAAAGATAGGGAGCTCTTTAAGTCAGGTATTTGCGCAAACATGCTTGGAAAGAGGGGCATCAATTTCAATGGGATTAAACAAAAATAATATTGAAAGTTCCCAATAATAAAAGACGAAAAATTAATGAAAGTGCTTTTATACATATTTTGAAAACAAAAAAGTAACAACAAACGCGCTTTATTAACAACATTTCCGAAATAAGCAAAAAAGCGCTATCCCAATAAAACCGTTCCTGGAATGTGCACTTCACTGGATCCCATTCCTAGTAGACTATCATATTGTTACAATGTCATAAAATGAAATATTTTACAATTTACCAAAGATATGATCTAGTGTGAATGAACCTTGAATTTGACAAGAAAGTTCAAAATATTATTGATTGTGTAGTTGTCAAATTTTTTCGTTGTGTCTGATAGGGACCAAACATTGTTTAAAAATCTAATTCATCTTGTCAACGGTAGCTGGAACGCTACCGAAACGTCGAAATAAAAAATACAAAAACATATATTGTGTTTTAATTCCCAACAAATAAGAAAAATAATGAGTGAGTTGTTAATTATTAAATATTAATAAAATGTAGAATACGTGATGTGTAAGAAATGAAATTTGATCTTGAAATCCGGTATTCACTATTTCGAAACTATTTAAATGAAGAAATATGCCTGTGTAAAAACTGCATAAATAAAAGTCCTCTTTTTATAAAGTGTTTTCGCGTTTTTATTCAATCTCGCATTCCCCTCCTAGACTAGTGTTGTAGTAAATTTTGTGCTCTACCAATTAGTTCCTCTATTAATTTACTCTATCTTGCACCGTTTTCATGAAAATCGCGTTTTAATACTTCGAAGAGAAATTTCAGTGTTAAAAAAGAGTTTTGAGTGATAAGTATTACAAATTTCAAAACTTTCATGTCATCAGGGTATAAAACAGCTCATTTGGAACATAATTCGTATCTACAGTTTTTTTGTAACTAATTAAATAAACGCGTAAATAGAGAAAAACATACAAAACTGCTATCTCTGCAATACAAAAAAGGTCTTGAGTGACGTCATGCGCACTACGGACGGAAAATGAAACACGGGAGCATCCGGCCCTGGGTATTACCCTTAACGTTCGAAATGCTTACACCATTTTTTGCGCGATCGTATTGAAATATTCGAATTTCGAATAAAATAATTCAAGTTTCTTCGAAATCAACGAAATGCCAAAAGTGACATTTATACTTCTCGATCAGTTTAAAATATAATTTGCATTTTGGTGAAATTGTTTTCATGCTATTTATTACATTTTATATTGTTCTGTTCGATTCTGTTCATTAAAAAAATATCAATCTTCTTATTTTTTGTTCCTTCTGTGTAATGAATGGAGTAATATATTATTTAGGACCACTTAAATGTATGTAGGGCTAAGACGTCGGTAAGTAATTTACTTACCGACGTCTGAACGGTAAGTAAATCACTTACCGACGTGTTAGACTTAGAAACCAGTAAACACAACCTACCGACCTGACAACCGATGCTGCGAATAAACAAAAAAGATCGATCGAGCAAAAAAGGACATAATTTTGGCTTTGAATGGGCAATTAGGACTTTCAAAGTTGAAGCAGAGCAAAACACAAATTTGATTCATATTTTAAATAATACCAAAATAACCTTTTAAATACATATTTTCAAAATGTATTTTTATTTTCGGAAATAACAGATTTCAGGATACTTGCGGTCGTAGGCCAAATTAATCCCAGTGGCCCCACCCCATATGTGGGGTGGAATAATCTTCAGAGCTGAGCATTGTGAGCAGGCTAACTTTTTTATTGTTTCATGTGGTTTGACTTCTTACTGGACAAACGTACCTACTACATTTATGCCTCAGCGCAGCCTCACTTAGGTTTTTTGCTTCGCAGCAAGCCTAATAATTCAGGGTCTGTGTCCAATATTTCGAAGATTTAAATTTTTGTTATGTTTGCCCGTTCTAGTAATGCAGATAATGCATTGTATATACAAAAGTGATGTATTCGATTTGCAGTCAAGTTTGGAAAATAAAAATTTTGATCCAAAATTTTTTTTCTACAATAACACTGCGGTCCCCTTTTGCCTGCGACCTATTGGCAAAACCGGAACTGAACTGAGCATATTTATTGTGTTAGTATTCCAGTGATCCTTATATCATAAATATCGATAAAGTTTACAAGTACAAACATTTACAAGTTTACCGATATCCTGAATACACAAAAATAATTTTGTTTTATAGTGTTGTCATACTAACGCTTCTAACATTTATCTACTCGTGTTTACTTACACAGGCATTGTGGAATATATAGTTGAGAAAATTAAAAACAAACAAAGGTATTATTACGATACGTGTTCCTACCCGGGCGAACTGTATATTTATACTAGTTATAATATCTTTGTATAACAAAATTTATGTTTTCCAATTAACCAGAATGGAATGTTAGTTTTTGGAGGACATTCTGTACAGCTATATATCGGAATTTATATAGATAACCGGGACTCTACCAAATAATTGGTAGTATGAGCCTTTGAGAAAATGCTTATAAAGCTTCTTAAATGTTTTTAATTACTTGCCATGTTTGTCTTGGTCTTTCATTTTTTTTTGAATATTTCTTTCCACATTCTTCAAGTCTTGCGTTTTCTATACTTTGTAAATGTCTCCACCATTCCAATTGTCTGTATTCTACAGCGTGGTCCTTAAGTACAGTACAATCTTCACTTCTAAATATTGCGATTTAAATCAACTAGCCTTTATAAAATGTTGATATTGTTACGCGAGCTGCTGCATTAATATGCTCAATTAATGCCCCCAGTGAAATTCCCATATGATACGACTATGGCTCCTCCGCCTTATTTTCAAGAATGGTCTGGAAAACGTAACATCTAGAAAAACCCAGCGCATCCACCAAAACTTCGAGTTCGAGAGGTCTCTAGAACAAGTCGTGCGAGTATAAATAGGCGACGAGCATCGCAGCGGGGTCAGTTAGTCAGTAAGTGTTGATACTGAAAGAAAGCAATCGCGCCTCGATAAAGTGACTCTCATATAAATTATAGTTAGTGTGTGTTTAGTGTGATATATAAATTATTAAATAAGGACTGTATTTAAATATAAATCTGTAAATATAAATTAATTGTAAATATAAATTAGAATAAACGTTACAATATTAAGAGTGATACCGTGTGTTAAGCATGAAATTTTAATTTTCGTGTTTTACAATAACTTTAGGTAACGCTTTTTGACGTATACGCACAAAAATTTGAGGTTGGGGGTTTTCTGATATAAAAAATCATAATTTTGTATCCATTTCGATATATTTTGTGGAGGGCACCACATAGGCTACGTATGCGGCATGAATGTACGCAAAACTTTTTTGCCTTTTACATTAGCGCTACTTTTGTAAAAATAATTAAAGCCACATCATTACAACAAAAAAATCTGTTGGTATTCCCAAATCTTAACGGTTTTAGAGGTTATCACATTTTAGTGATTAACTACATGATTATTATTTAATAAAATTACGTTCGAAAAATGAATTGTAAAAAACGAAAATTAAAATTTCATGTTCAACACCCTGTATCTCTCTTAATATCAACTTTTTATTAAGGCTATTTGGTTAAAATCGCAATATTTTGAAGTGAAGACTGCACTGTACTTCTATGTACAATTACTTAAGGACCACCTTGTATAAGCTACAGTATTGATTCTAATTTTAGATTACTCCCTATATCTGTGATCCAATTATGTCTTTTTTTGTTTTTCTGTGTTTGATTTAGCACCCTCGTTTCACATCCATTAGTTGATATTGACTTATATATTGTTTAAAATATCTTTAGTTTGGTACTTTTCGATATTCCTTTTAATACAGACGCTAGCTACTGTTCTGTATTTTTAGGTCCACGAGATAACTCATTTGCAGAGTCAATTTCAAGGTTTACGAAACAAGATTTTTCAGGTTACCACGCTTCAAAATGGCTAGTTTATTTTAAGCCCTTTTATATAGTAAATATAGGTCTAATTCAATCGTTTTTACCATCAACTGGAATTCAAATAAATTCTAAGCTATAAAACTGTTGAATTAAACAAGATACTAGATAACCAGGACTACTCTCTAATACCTGATTCACGCAAATTTTGTCTACTGGATGATGTTATGATGGGTATTCGAAAAGTACAGTGGAAAAATTTGACAACTTTCCAAAATCTTGCTGTTGCATTCTGCAACATGATAAGTGTTACACTGAAAGGACATCTTAATAGAATTGACTTTATATTTGATAGCTATTTAGAAATGTCACCTAAGTCTGGAGAGAGATTACGAAGATATGGCAAAGAGTATATCACAATCCATTCAATCACAGATAATGTACCATTACCTGTACAAGCTAAAAAATTTTGGCGTTGTGTAGAAAATAAAATTAAGCTTCAAACATTTATTCGGAAATATCTGCTACAACATGCCCATCGTTTTTGGCAAGGGGTTGAAATAGTGTGCAATAAATATAGAACCCTGTCAATCATGTGCATCATCACGTACTTCTAGCACCCTGAGCGTGTTACAAAAAAATGACATTGAAGGTACATATTGCTCATGCAGTGCGAGAGTCATAAAAACATGTATATACTATCTTCCGACACCGACATATTAGTTATGGCTCTGTATCATTTCAGAACATATAAATCCGGAGGGTTACAGGTAACTTATTTAGTTATATTTTTGTTGTTTGCGGTATGGAGTGTTTTATTATTTTAGGAACTTTGGTGTAGAACAGGGGTAGGAGCAACTAGGAAGGATGTTCCGTTGCACCTGATGGCTAAACGTCACGGTTCAGTTCTTCCAGCTCTTTACCATTTGACTGGTGCATATTATAACATCAAAATTGGAACCAAGCGTAGTGCTCTTGGTGCTAGCCCAGTAAAATTTCTCAGTAATTTTGCTAAAGGTATGAATATAATAATCATGCCTGAGAAACAATTTACTAGCATAATTTTTACAGGTACGTCTGAAAGAATAATCGAAGAATCAGAGCACAGTGCAGAAGAGTACCTTATTCAGGTGCTTCGCCCAGGTAACTCTTCAAAAACATTTGAGTTAAGTTAGGGTATTGGATGTATCACCATGGAAAAACTTTTTCTGTAAAAGAGTTACCTCCTACGAGCGCATCAATGAAACTACATATTTCGCGAGCATTTTTTCTTGTTTACAACCAAATCAACTGTTTGGAAGAAAACATTACATCTTTAGATCCCCTTTTGTTTGGATACAAGATGGAAAATGATGATCTTATACCTAAATCCGTGGACAATATTTTTCCTTCATCCGAAGAATTAGTTCCAAATTGCAACTGTGGTAAATGTTCACGTAAAAAGAGCTGTTGTTGTAGGGCAGCTGGAATAAATTGTTGTTCATTTTGTCGTTGCAACATAACACACGAGTGTACTAATCTTTATGATACATGATTCCATATTACTTCTTGTTAATTCCACCTACCTGAATTTTTCTTTTGTTACTGACATTGATATTTTGGACTACCCTGTATAATAACAATAACTTAAATATATTACATATATATTGTAAATTCCATTCCAAAATTACAATACTTACAAACCCACATCTTGAGTAAATAAAGAACATTTCTACACAAACATAATATTTTTTATTTCAATATATGACCACCCTGTATAAAAACCAAACTGGCCATTTTTGGGGCTGGTACCCAGATGATTCTGAATATGTTCGTCTAAGACAATATTATCCCACAAAAATACATCGTGGAGCTCTTAAAAACACAGGATGTTACCTAGCGTATAGACTATTTATTATTTACGAATATCTTATAAGGTAATGTTTCATTGTTTTTTATTCCTTTATTAATTTATGCTTCTTGTGCTCCTTGTTGATTAATTTGTTCTCAAAAGTTTTATAACTTATCCTCCTATAATCATAACTTTCGTTTTGTTTTTATTTATAACCATCCCGTTTTCCTTTAAAATTAATTTCATGTTTCTAGATTGTGTTTCATATCTTTTTTAGTTTATCGCAAAAATAACTACATATATCGTTCAGCAAATGCCTCTTCATACTCCTCTATTTTGTTAAGATCGATGCATACCATATTGAATTTTTTGTTTTTTGAAATTGGAAGGTACCAAAAATAAAATAAAACAATTCGTTGTCAAATTAATACGAAAATAACCACTATAAACCAAGTGCTATAATATGCGCTTAGTAGAAGTTTCTATACACCCTGTAAAACTTCAAGATTTCATATTCGTCTTAAGTTTCGAGTGAAATTGTGCATACCATGCTCTTTTTTTAATAAAGAATCGAAACGGGGGATAAGATGAAACGAAAATCGGTTGAATATGTAAATTTTATCCGTTTAGTCCCTGACCGTGATACCTTCGACTGTATAACTTTCCACAAAGATAAATTTTCCATGTAAACATTTAGCCGGCAAAATTAATTTTATGTATCTGTACGTATAATCCCTTGCTGCCTAAGCCTCGAAGATAAGTGAATAAAATTAACATCAATTAGACTATAAAATTGTTACATTATTTGATTCCGGAGAAGGGAATAGTAGAATGAGATGGTTGGGAAGAATATCAATTTAAATACGGATGAAGATTAGCTACTATTAGTGTCTCTTAAGCTACCATACAATATGTTTTATTGGTAAAAGTATACTACATTTTTGGAAGTCAAATTCTTTTTATGTCTTCTATAGACTAAAAAAAAAGCCTAGTCAAAGTACACATAAAACCTGACAAAAAATGCGAAAGACTTATCGTTGAGTGAATTTTTTTGTTTTGTTTTTTCACTCTAATTCAAATAATGAAAAAACAGAAAAATGTTCGAATCATAAATTGTAGCTGATATATTTATCTACAAATTTTATCTGAAAAGTTTTTCTGTAAATTGAAAAGTTTACGAGATAAAATTAATTTCAGTACTTATAGTCAATTCGTAGTTACGCGCGAACGGCCCGGGAGTCAAATTTAATAACCGCTCGACTTAAGGGGAATCTATCGGCAGCGATTTGACAAAATATCGAAGTATTTTTGGCAAAGAATTTTGAGGTAATGGATGTATTGAAAATTAAGAAAAAAATATATCATGTAGATTAATGTTGAACTTAGGTTCTCATCGAATAAAAACTTTGAAATGCTAACCAAATTTTGTTGAAAAAAATACGAATCATGAGGTAATTACACATATTAAGCAAAGTTTGAGCCCTTGTAAAGAATTAAATATGGATTAAATGGAAAAACTAATTGATAAGAAGTCTAATTTGAAGCTTTATGAATACTATATAAAAATCTCAGAATCCTCAAATTACTTATGACCGTACAATTCCTTATTAAAATTCGGTTGCTACCACTAAAATATCAAATAAAAATCCATCTCTCCCTTTTCTATCCTTCTATGACTGACATTGTCTCTCTGCTTCGGTAGTCGCGTGCCGTTCCATTGTTGTTACAGCGCTCGCCGGTCTCTCAGTTCAGTACTGACGAAGCTTATAGAGTAGTACGTGAACCAAAATCCGCTTGGACCGCTTGGCTACCTACATGTTGCGGAGCTTTCATATTTCTAATAAAATTTTCGTTATGTGAACTTAAACGTGAGGTCGTAGGGAAACAAAAAAATATACAAAGCATAATAATTGTGCAAGGTTGAATTTGGTAGATGCCCCTTAAAAGTTAATAATTTTGGGCTTATAACATTCTGAAAAAATAAATGTAAAATGTAGAGGAAGAACTCAGCTTTCAGATAAAAAATACTTTCAAATTTGAAAAAGTAGATTTTCTAAAAGAAAAATCAGTTTATTTATAAAAAAACTAGAGCTAAAAAGTCAAAAAACAATTATAATTCCTTTTTAATTAATTCTCATCCCAGCGATAATTCCTTCTAGATTAAGCATGACAAATGAGCATAAAAAATTATTTTTATAAAAGGAAAGTCATCAATATTTCGAATTTCAAACAAATGCTTCTTAAAAAAATTTTTTTTTGCATGCTTAATTTTACTTTTTTTTCAACTTCATCCAATTATATTTTTTTCTAAAATAATATAATTCAATGAAACTTTACCACTAAACACTTTGAAGTGTCTAATTTCGAAATAACTATACAGTTTTTCTATGAATATCAATTTTTTTAAATAATAGACAATTATTTGCAATAAATACTTAAATCAGACGTCTTTCAGCAAACCTTCTACAGCTTTTTATAGTGCTATGCACAAATAAAGTTGAAAAAGCAGGTGAGAGAGCGGCTTATACGCACCGCCGCGTAATAACAACAACAATAATAATAAAATATTAACAACAAAATTTTTAACAAATTACATTGAAAATAAAGTATCTTTTTAAAACAATGAAAATGAAGTGGGGTCAAAAAATGAAGGTTCAATGAAGGTTCACGTGGTAAATCGTATGTATCTTTGTGAAAAATGCAGATACAAGAAAAAGTTTCAAATAAAATTTGAAGATTACGCCATAATCTTTGAAGTACGCTACGTTATATAATTCAATTTTTCAATGCATTTCATGAAAAATTTTTTTTTCTAAATGTTATTGTTTACCTACCATCGTGAAATTAAAAACATGAAAATTTATGTCGAAAAATACTTCTAAGGAAATTTCGTATATTTTGAAAAATAATGCAGATACAAATAAAATGTTCAGACAAATTTTTTAGATAAATGTATTAGCTACAATTTTTGATTTGAACATTTTCCCGTAACTTCATTATTTAAACAATTAGAGTGAAAAAACAAACCAACAAAAAGTTACTTGGATTTTCCGTAAAGTTGCTTGCCTAGCAAGTTTTTCTCATGTTAATTAGAACCCTTTTAAATACTCAATTTTGAATTTCCAAGTCTTTTGTATTTTTTGCGGCATTTCACAGATATTTTGTGTACTTTGACTAGGCTAAGAGGTGCCAGTCTAGTAGAGCCATAAAAGAAACGATCTGAAACTTTGACGTTAAGTTTACTAAACATGACAGTTAATTGTGACATTTGTTGACATTTTTGGGATCAAGAAAGGGTTCTTGAACCCATACTTCATATCATTATATAATTGTGAGTTACTAGTACTTCAATCGAATACAAGATAAAAATTGAGATTATTTTTAATCAGATAAATCGCCAGATTAAAAAATAAACATCTGGAGCAGACAAATTCTGTGAAATTATTATATTGTTATAATAAACAAACTGGGAATGAAAAATAAATTGAAAAAATTCCATAAACTCACTATTTTGATTAGCAATGTACATAATTAATCCCAACTATAACAAATCTAGCGTAAACACCATCACCGAGAAAAGACAATGAGTGTCAATTAGAGCCGAACTACCAGTGATACATTGCACGGCTCTGATGTTGAGCCAACAACGATAATTTAAAAACACTTGTTCGGAGTCAGGACCGAGCAGAAAACGGCAAATGTACGAAACGTTTAATGGCAGATAACGAACTGGAAGTTGTATCAGTGCGAACTGAAATTTCAATAGTGGGATGGAATTTTGTTAATATGTAGAGATAATAAGTTTTTTTATGTCAATAATATTATTGGTAGTAGGTACATAAGATATTCAAATTGCGTCATTTATAGTAGTAATCTTAATTTGCGTTTACTCTTTGAATATACACACTTTTTTCATCGAGTGGGTTTATCGAAATTAAATCACGCAAATTGTTTATTTATTTTATGGATTAATGGGAAATGTTTTTCAACAATTCGAAAGTTATGTGATGTTTAAAAGCTAAAACTACAATCTAGAGATTTTTCAATAATATCCTTTTTACCAAAAAAAAAAATAGCAGGAAAAACGAAGTGGAACCAATGTAGAAATGAAGAGATGACAAATAAAAAAACAAGAACCAATTATAAGAAAAACAAACAATTGGTATGGATGTTAACGTTATAGTAATGAAGTTGTTTCATAGATTACCTAGTTATTCTATGAAATAACTGATCGTGACCGTTAAAGTGTGTAATATGTTAATAATTTGACGCTTCAACTAGTTATTCTATGAAATAACTAGGTATTCTATGAATTAACTATTGAGAGACAGTTAAAGTGTGAAATAAACAATTTATCTAGAATGAAATTATACTAATGATAAACAATTGAAATAAAAAAAAGCAATTTATCTAATTCATGCAGTGTATAAATGGTATTCATGAAAAGGTACTATAAAAACATTTGTTACAAGGATTACTGAAATGACACTTGGAATTACAAAGAACATTATTTCTAAAACAAAAACATTTTTTGTTGACACACTGGGTTTTACCCGAACAACAAGTTCTCTCCCTATTGCCTGGAATAGTTCATAAATGCAGTAGGGGTGGAAGGTGAATGTATTTGTCGTACGAGATATATGATATAGACTATTTTACACTTTAACGGGCTGCAGATCGTTATTCTATGAGATAACTAGTGAAACCATGAAATACAAGAGAGTTTTACACTTTAACGGACACGATCAGTTATTTCATGGAATACCTAGGTATTCTATAAAATAACGGATTTCATACTTTAACAGTAACATCTATCCCAAACAGTATCCAACTTTTTCTTCTGGTATATTGGTGACTTATAGAACCTCGTACCTTTCCAAAAACATATAGATTTTCGGAGCTATAAACTATTTCCTCTCTTGCAACTTAAGACTCCATGGGCTACTACAAAATGGTGTATTGTACATCAAAGCGTTAAAGTGGCATTTTTGAAAACAGATAAAATTACAAGAAAGGTGATGGAAGTGGAAAGTAATATCCACGGAAGAAGGGGTAGAACCGACAAGAAAGTGAATAGACCAAATTAAGGAGATAGGTGATAGGAAAGGAAAAATACTAGATAAAATGAAAAAAATAACAAGAGACAGGAAAACGAGAGGAAAACTTGAGTTCCGAAAAGCCTATTCCCAACAACGAATGATTCTCCACCAAGACATTGCACGTTTCCGCACAGCTCGAAAAGCACGGAGTCTACCACTGAAGGCTTCTATTATTTGTTTTTAAGCATATTATTGAGCAGAAAAACAAAATAACCATTTATTCTACTCTTGAATCTCAGTTTTTTATAACTACGTATATGTTAAATAAAACAAGACATTTGCTATCGCATTCCATATTCCAATCAGCCTGCATTTAAATTTAGTTCCGGCCTGAAAACAGTTAAGAGAGAAGAATTACGAGAGTATGAAATTTAATCACAAGATACAGTTGCTGAAATTAACTCGCGACTGTTCTCATTATTATTTCGCGCATTCGACGTGGATTTTGAACACATATTTTGCTTTAACTACGTTAATAATAAATGAAAACCATTCGAAAATACAAGTTTATGAAGTAATTTGTAATTTAGTGGCACAGGGGATGTCTTAAGTCAAATCTAGGCCAATAAAGTAGATGATAATCTGCAAGGGATCGATTTCAGCGAAAAAAAGTCAGGAATATGAAACTAAAATGGTAGAAAATGTATTTTCCGCAAATCGCTAAAAAATATTAACATTCCAGACTAAATGTCTTAAAAAAAGTGAAGATTTAATATTCACTTCCTCACTGTAATGGGAAATGATATTTCCTACACACTGCATTTCACTACAGTTGGAAATTTAAATCTATAGCAGCTATCAAAAATTTATTTAAAAATGATGAATTTGCAAAAAATTAATATCAGGTAACCATAAACATGTCAAGTGGATTACAAGACAAAAAATCTTCAAATAATACTAGGGTTGTCTTTTATATGTTGCTAGGATATTAAGAAAAAGACAGTAGATAACATTCAAGCACCATTGTTTCCACCCACAAAGAGAAATCACCAGGCAGTCCATTCTTAATTTTTGGAAGTCAGAAAAAACGAAATGATTTAGGACGAGATTGCATGGAGGATTAGATTGAATTAGAATTGGAGTGGCTCTTTGTCCTATCCCACAGCGACCTACGGCAGATCTATTGTGGTCCTTCCCATAGTTAGGGTTCGATATCTCGCTTTATTCTTTTTATTAGACTTATTAGCCTGCATACCGCCTCCCTTGCATAGCTTTCTGCCCTCAGTTTTCTTCTCCGAGTATGTGAAACCACACCCTTGCTAGGTCTTCGCACTCACAGAGTATGTGCTCTGCGGTTTCGTCTTCATCCTGGCAGAACCTACATAGGTTGTCATTTCATACCACCAGCGCAACGTCTGGTTGTTTATCCATTTGTATGGATGCTTTCCTTAGTTAGGCATTTACCAATTCCGCAGGAAGGTTCTGGTTTCCTGCTTCTGTATCTGTAAGAATTTGAAGGGTGGGTGACCCCCACAGCACTTAGGCCACAATTGACCCATTGTGCATCCTTCTGAGGTTCAGACTTCCTTCTGGCTCCTCATCCAGCCTACTTTTTTGAAGTAGGCGATAACGTCGCCAGAAGTAGATAAGCTCCCTCGTGCTGGCTTGTGTTAGCCTGTACATTCACAAAGAATGTGTTCGACAGGGTCATCTTCCTGTTCACATCCCCTACAGAGTGAAGTGTCAGACAGACCCTGTCTGTAGAGGTGTTTTTGTAGGTGGCAGTGACCGGTCAGAATACCCGTGGCTGTCCGAAGGTTCTGTCTGTTCATAGTCACGTATTTTTTGGCTACTTTGCTGTCCGGATACTGCAGCAGTTCCTTGGCAAGCATGCAACCTTCTGCATTGTCCCATCTACCCTTAAACTTATCAAGGGAGTTTTCCTTTATTAGGTCAATCATAGCCGACAGACCAATGAAAGTGACAGGTCCCAAGAGTTTTTGGGAGGCTGCTTTCCTGGCTAGTGAGTCGGCAATGTGGTTACCTTTCGATTTACTGTGCCCCTTGATCCAGCCTAGAGTGACTTCGTTGTTGCTACAGGCTTCGATCAGGGACAGGTGACACTCCAGTACTAGGCCTGATGTGATACGTGGTCTGTAGTGCTTGTCTACTATCCGTAAGGATGTGAATTTTATTACCTGTGGTGTTTCTTTTGGTAATCTCTTTTGCGGCGATGTAGATAGCAGTGAGCTCTGTTTGAGCAACGCTGATATTACAGCCCATCGCCCATATTGGTTTTAAAGCCATCCGTGAAGATGCGGAGTGCGCCTTCTTCTGATGTGTCTTGTGTGTTATATTTAATGATTACCTTGTAGGGCCTGTGAAAGGCATATTGTGGTGACATTGCGTCCGTATTTGCCTGCAGCAGTGGGACCTCATTGAGTGCCTCACGCCATCTCAATTTACCAGATCCTACGGCAGGTTGTATATCGGTAGAGCGTAAGCGTGTCATGGTCATCAAAATAACCTCCTTGATGTTTATGTCAAGGGGATTGAGTCCAAGGATCACCTCCATCGCTCTGGTTGGTGTGGTTCTCATGCCTCCTGTTGTATTGAGGCATGCTGTTCTCTGAATTTGATCCAGTTGTTTATGGACGTCTGTCAGCTGGCTTGCTTTAACTCCACAGGCAATCGCACCGTACGTTAGCATAGGTTTGATGATGGCAGTGTAGATCCAGGCAGTAACCCTGGGTGACATTCCCCAGGTACGGCCGATGGTTCTGCGACACTGTTCATAAGAAATGTATGCTTTTTTCACTCTGTTTTCTAGATGAGAGTTCCATATTAACTTACTGTCAAATGTGACACCTAGATATTTCACCTCTGATGAGAACTTAAGTTCGGTATTTAGGAGCTTTGGCACTTGATGTTTTGCAAGCTTCCTTTTTTTCGTGAAGTGTACCATTTCTGTCTTCTTTGGATTTATTGACAGAGAATGGTCTTTGCACCATTGTTCTATGATGTTGAGGGCCTCTTGCATAAGAGCACAGAGTATCTCCTCAAATCTTCCTGTTAGCAGAATGACTAGATCATCTGCACAAGCTATTGTGTAGAAGTTGCCATCATTGAGACGGCTGACCAAGGAGTCTAAGACCATTTTCCACAGTAGTGGTGAAAGTACCTCTCCCTGTGGAAACCCTTTTACAACCAAGCCTTTGATGGTGACATCGTCTACGCTGATTTTTATTACTCTTTTTGAGAGCATGTTATATATCCAACCATTTATGGTTTGGGGGATATTCTTGTTGGCAAGTGCGTTCGTTATCTTGGGAAAAGTGGTTTTGTCGAACGCACCTTCTATGTCTATGAATACACCCAGGGTGGACTCCTTGTTTCCCAGCGATCTTTCGGTGCGGCCCGCCACAAGGTGAAGAGCTGAATCGGTCGATCTCCCTGGAGTGTATGCATGTTGGTTTGGGTGCAATGGGTTTTGCGTTATCACTGCATCTCGTATATATTGTTCGCACAGCCTCTCCAAGGTCTTTATTGAAAACGATGTGAGGCTGATGGGTCGATATGCTTTTGGAGTAGAAAAGTCCATTCTTCCTGGTTTTGGTATGAACACAACTTTGACTTCTCTCCAACCTTTTGGAATATACCTCAGTGCCAATGAGGATCTGAGGATTCCTACCAGGTGCGGCGTTAAAGCATCCCGACCCCACTGAAGTAGAGCTGGATAAATGCCGTCTGTTCTTGGTGATTTGAAGGGGGAGAAGCAAGAGATGGCCCACCTCAATCTGTCCGCGTTGACGATCTGTCGCGCTATCCGCCAGTAATCGTCCGTCGGGATGTGGTATTCCTCTTCCTTCCATGTTACCGTGTTAGCAGTTTTGGAGTCAGGGAAGTGAGTTGACATTAATATTTCAAGGCTTTCCTCGAGGTTGGCAGTTTTTGTGCCATCCTCTTTGGTTAGTGTACCAATATGACGGTAGGGATCTTTGGAGAGGGCTTTTTGGAGTCTAGCTGCTTGGGGGGAATCTTCGATTTCTTCGCAGTAGGTTCTCCACGCCTCTCTTTGTTTTTGTCTGATAACTGTTTTGTACTTCCTGAGGTGAGACTTGTATGCGTTCCAGTCCTCTTGAAGTCAGGTATTTTTGGCCTTGTTAAAAGATGTTCTCGCTGCCTTCCTGAGCAGGTCAATCTCATGGCACCACCATGGAGTGGATGTTCCTGCTTGGATACTACAACAATTGTTTTTCAAGCTGTGTGTCAACTTTCATTGTCTTTGAGGAGCATCATTCGTCTTTCGGGATAGGTTTTTTGAATTTCAGCAGTTACTTCCCGGCTTAATTCCAATTTTCAAAATGACTAATCAAGTTTAAAACTTCAGTTCAGGCACATGTAGAAAAACTACTTACAGATTTTCCTCGTCCATATGTTAATTTTCAGTTCACCATATATCCGTTATTAAATACTGTCATCTGCCTACACGAAGAATTCTATTTTTACCGAACATAATCTGAGATTATCTCCTATCATTATCAATATAATAAATATTATTTATATTTTTTTTCCGAATATTAACTTCGTTTGTTTGGGGATTATGATTAAAAAAATATTATCGACCACCGGCAAAACAATAACGGATTCAATTAACAAATATTTTTTCCAGCATACGTGTGGATAATAGATTTATAGTCTGGAACGCATCGTATAGATCTACCCTTCTCATCAGACCATTAGCCGTACCGACGTTCGGAAGGGTTGCATCGACGAGCGAACGTTTGTTTTATGCCATTTAATAATCTACGTTTCCCCCCTTCGATTCGCGTTCATCATGAACGAATCGAACAAACAGCTTCATCTGAGGAGATTATGTCATTGTGCAAAACTATTTTCAATGTGTATTGTTACCGTTTATAATTTGATCATTCCAACGTCGAAGAGCCGCAGTCATTTTTGGTTGAGCGCGAATTTTAAACCAATATCTGTACTGGACACCCCTGTATATATGAAAATTGTTAACGGTCAATGAAATTCTGTATGATGGCAATCCTTTTGAACAGAATGAAAGATAAATCAACCTCGAAACGATCAAACGATTCAAATACAAAATTGTGTAGACTCATCACAACAATTTATTTTCCGTTAAGGCCGACAAGCACCCTCTCTTCCGGCGGTCGTAACAAAATTCCATTATTTCGCACAATGAACGGTATATTTTCATCATTTTTGCACCGCCGGGTCTTTTTCAATGTTGAAAATCCCTAAGGACGATTTGATCCTTATTTTTGTAAACGAAACTGTTCAATGAAAGGTCCATTTATTTCCCATCGATGAGTTTTTCTATTTTATTCCCGTTGAGTCCGGTTTGGGTGTGTTTATGAAAAATGAGAAAAACAATGTGAACAATAAAATTGACTTTACAACCATTTCTCTTACTTACTTGCATCCATCGGGAGTGACATGGAGTTATTTGTTTTTAAAAATGTATCTCAGAAAAAAAATCAGCACTGGCAACATCGCTTACAGAATATGTCCTTGTTCATTCTGATGAATTAATTAATCATTAGCGTCGTTTTATCCAACACGTTTCTCTGGTCTGTAGTGACATGAATTTCATAATAGTCTTTTATATATTTATTAAATCCCAGAATTCTTTTGTGTACGAGTTCGCATTGTCATAATTAATGGATTTAATGTTTACACAGCAAAGCCCACAATATTTCATCAAACATGTCTGTCTGTCTTTTATATATGAACCAAACCTCAGAATTATCTTGTGAACATGTTCACATCACGATAATGCACGATTTATACAGCAGAATCCACAATTAATATTTCATGAAACATGTTCATCTGATCTACAGTGACATAAAATATATAATTATTGTCTTTTATATATGAACCAAACCTCAGAATTCTTCTGTGATAGTGTTCACTTTGCCATAATCAACTAAATATAACGTATACAGCAAAATCCACAATTAACCTTTTATGAAACATGTTCATCTGGTCTACAGTGACATAAAATATATAATTATTGTCTTTTATATATGAACCAAACCCCAGAATTCTTTTGTGATCGTGTTCACCGCGCCATAATTATTAAATATAATGTATACAGCGGAATACAAGATTATTAACATTTCATTAAACATGTTCATCTGATCCACAGTGACATAAAATATATCATTATTGTCTTTTATAAATGAACCAAACCCTAGAATTCTTCTGTGAACGTGTTCACATCGCTATAATTTGCTAAATATGATTTATACCACAATTAACATTTCATGAACACGTTCATCTGGTCTAAAGTTACATAAAATATATAATTATTATCTTTTATATATTTACCAATACCCAGAATTCTTTGGTGAACGTTTTCACATCGCCATAATTGTTCATCTGATCTACAGAGTGACATAAAATATATAATTAATGTCTTTTATATATGAACCAAGCCACAGAATTCTTTTGTGAACGTTTTCACATCGCCATAATTAACTAAATACGATTTATACAGCAGAATCTACAATGTACATTTCATGAACATGTTCATCTGGTTTACAGTGACATAAAACCTATAATTATAGTCTTTTATATATCTACCAAAACCCAAAATTCTTTTGTGGACGTTTTCACATCGCCATAATTCACTAAATATAATATATACAGCAGAATCAACAATAAACATTTCATGAACATGTTCATCTGGTCTACAGTGACATAAAATATATAATTAACATATATTAACGTTAACATAATGGTACACAGACGGCTCAAAAGCAATAGAAGGAGCTGGGATAGGAGTGTTCGGGCCAGAAACCAAGCACTCTGAAAGCTTGGGAAAAACCCCAAGTATCTTTCAAGCGGAAATCCACGCCATAAGAAAGTGCGCCCAGTTCAATATTGATAAAGGATACAGAAGACAAAGGATTATCATAATGTCGGATAGTCAAGCAGCCATTAAGGCACTGAGCTCTTGTGGAATCAGTTCCAAAATGGTGTGGGAATGCCTAGACAAACTCAATGAACTAGGCGAGAACAACATAGTCACATTACTATGGATTCCAGGACACACTGGAATAGAAGGAAATGAAATAGCAGATGAACTAGCAAAGAGGGGGACTGAAATACCTTTCTGGGGGCCCGAACCCTTTTGCGGAATCAGCTCCAATGTAATATTGGAAGAAATTAGTGAAGCCGAGAAAAAGAGAAGATCTGACCATTGGAAAGATCTAGTAGGGCTTATACAATCAAAGACTCTTCTGGGTGACTACAACCTGTTGAGATCAAAAGAATGCATAAGTCAAAGTAAAACTGCGCTAAGAGTTTTGACAGGGATCCTAACGGGACATTGTCGCCTGAAATGGGCACCTGAAATAGCTCAAAATAGTGGAGGAAGAAGAATGCAGATTTTGTGGAATGGAAGAAGAAACCTCCATCCACATACTTTCCAACTGCACAGTACTCCAGAATCCTAGAGCACAGCACCTGGGAGATTACTGTATAGAAGAGGAACATTTGCCTAAGTTGAAGCCTGCAGACATCCTAAAATTCCTCCGGGAAATAGGACTAAAGGTTTCTGAGACTCTCCTCAGAAACTGAGTAGAAGTAAGGGGGCACAATAGACCTTTTAGGTCTCAGTGAATGTCACCCCAAAAATCACACATACATACATACATACAACGTTAACATAATTAACTAAATATAATGCATACAGCAAAATCCACAATTAACATTTCATGAAACATGTAGGTTAACTAAGAAAATAATGGAAATTGGGAAACCAATAAAAAAACAAAGGGGTGGGCCTAGAAGGAAATGGTTAGACCAAATACAAGAGATAGGTTTTAGAAAGAGGAAAGACCATAGCAGAAATTAAAAACCTTGCAAGAGACAGAAAGACATGGAAGAAATGGGTACAGGACATGGAATCCACATCCGACGCCTGAAAGGGCAGAAGGATCTAGAAAAGAAGAAGAAAAAACATGTTCATTTGCTATAACTATCCATGAGCTAGGAATATTTTGGGAATTGTGTTCACAAAGTTTTGGGAATTGTGTTCACAAAGTTAGTTTTTCTTTGTCAAGTACCCATTACTTTTAGAAAATATACAACTACTTTGTAAAATTTGTTCACAACGTCAACAACGACATTAAAGAAATGCTTATACAATTTAACGAACAGTGATAGTTTTTAAGTAAGCAATGGCAACACTGTCAATTCAAAATACTACAGTGGTAGCAGCAATTGAGCAACTTTCATTGTAACGCCCGGAGGGTCGCTTGAAATAGAAGCTAGGGGATTTTGATTCTCCATTGTTTCAGTTTAATTGGGAGGAAATGGATTTTAGCTTAGAGCGCTACTGTCCCTCATCCGAATCGCAGAAACAACGATATCCATTCACATGCAATTTCGGAAAATTTGCAGAAAATCAAAAAACCAATTTAAACTTCGAGGACCCCTTCAAATTGTATTATTTCCAAAATTACCCTTTAAAAAAATACAAGGCGCGTACAATATTTTTATCTTGGAACATATACAAGGTGTCCAAAGAGTTCATACCTAAAACTTTAATGTGGAAACAGTTTTTCCAACTAAAATCTCTACAGAATGAAAGCGCGTGAATGGACGTACTGTATTTTGATTATAAGTTATTAATGGCCATGATGCAAAATTTAACCAAACAATCAATAATATTATCATAAATAAACAAGTAATACGTGATAAATGATAATCGTAACCATTGATGAATGGCGGAGGGTTACTCTATTTTTATTGATTAACTAATGAATTTAAATGTATACATTAATAATTCAAAGGATAATAATAAACTTGCATAATGCCAGACTGCCGGATTTTCTTTTCTTGGTTAATTATAGACTTCGAGTCAGTAACCTATAATAGTCGCTAACTATTTTGACCCTCATGTAGGCTCATTAAGTTTAAATTGAAAAGACGGACGATGTTAATTTTTTAAATATGTTTTTTTAGGGGAATTAAAACTTGAAATAGGGTCGAGTTGCGGATAACGTGAGCAGTGTATTTTTTGAGGAGGAAGAATAAATTCAGATCTTGGAAGTGTGGAAAAGTAAATAAATATTTAAATCAAGGGAGAAGGCGGATCTCCCCAGTGAGAGGTATCGTACGTTTTCTGTGTAGTTGGAATGTAGGCGACACTGAGTATATTCAATATCGGGGTTTGGGATAGTTATGAGATTTTTTATTAGATAGAAAAAAAAGGAAAATGATATTGGTTGTATGTAAATTTTTTCTGTATTGGTATTTTTTTCAGTTTTTTGTTTGTAAAAAGTGATCAAATGCTTGGACAGTAACAATTTTAGTTTTATTTCCAGCCAAGTGAGTTTGTAAACAAAATTTTTTTAAAAATTGGGAGTTTTTGGCGAATATAACAGACAAATATAATAAAAATGTAAGAAAAAATTTAATTTTACTTTTAAAAAATAAAATTGAATATATTTACCAAAAATAACTAATGACAAAAAATGGTTCGAAAATGGGGTGGGCACTGCTTAAAACTAAAAATATAGCAAAATTTTTAGGGAAAATTTTACAATGTGTTACAAGAAAACGTAAGAAGCATTTCAGACATTCCAGAAAAATACCGAAAAAATAATTCCAAATACTACATAAAAAGGCAAAAATGTCGATTGAAATATGAAGATATTCAAAAAAATAACCAATAACCAAAATGCTAAAATAATACACAAATACGTCAAAATAATCCCTAAAATCCAGGAAAATTTATTAATAATATTCTTGAAAATATAGAAAATTCACAAATGTCAACTAATTCAGCATAAAAACACAAAATGGAAAAATGTTAAGAAATTTTATAAAAATAGACTGAAAGGTCAAAAAATGTATACAAAGCGGAAAAAAAGCAAAAAATTAGGGAAATGATAGAAAAATCTTGGAGAACTTCAAGAAAGAGTTAAAAAGCTGCAAAAATAACCAAAAATACATAAGAAACCCAAGAAAATACCAAAAATTATTCAAAAGGGTATAAAAAACTCAACAAAAACGTACAAAATGCAAAACTATCTAAGAAAATTGAGGAAAACACAAAAATGCCAAATATTCTTAAAAAATAGAATTAAAAATTGCATATGTACCAATAATAACTTGAAAAAAGTCTGTATACAGTAAAACCTTTAAAAAAATGCATTACAAAGACATTCCTGGAAAATTCCACAAAAATAATCAAAAAAGAATTCCAAAATCTACAAGAAAAAGGCGAAAAAGTCGTTTGCAACTTGGAGATATTCAAGGAATTAATAGTGCAACAATTTCAGGAAATGCCGAAAAAAAATACACAAATAGGCCAAAAAAAATATTCCCTGAAATCCAGGAAAATTGAATAGTAGAAATATTCCTGAAAATAACGAGAATTCACATGTGTAAAAAAATTCAACATAAATATACTAAATGAAAGAATTGGAAAACGTTAAGAAATTTAATAAAAACTCACAGAAATGCCAAAAAATCAGGGAAATACCTAATAGGAAATTTTACAATAGTTTTGAAGAATTTTAAGAAAAAAACAAAAAGCTGCAAAAACTACATCAATATCAAAAATTATTCCAAAAGGTCAACAAAAACATACAAAACGTTCGAAAATTTCACAAATTGCCAAGTTATTCAAGAAAACATTCAAAAAAAATAAACTGAAATGCCCAAGAATTCCACAAAACTTGAAAGCGAAATTTCAGGAAATTGATAGAACATTTTACAATAGAAAAATGCAATTGAACAATATACAAAAACCTTCAATGGACCAAATGACTTAGGAAAACGCGATAAATCAGAGGAATTTCCTAGAAAATACCAAAAAAGTTGAAAAAGTTCACATGACGTGGAAAACGTCAAGAAAATTCCAAAAAATGCACAAAATCATCCAAATAGTCCAGCAAAGTTAAAAAATAAATGGAAATTGGTTTTTTTTGAGTACTCGTCATTCAGTAAGTCGCAACAGAAAAAAACTAATAATATTTACAAAAATAAATTTAATCTCACTAACACCTATATTCAAGAAAGTACTGCAGTCGGTAATTTAATAGGAATATGACAGACTCATAGTCTAGTCTAGAGGCCCATGATGGTAATTGAGTAGAATTATAAAAAATCCCACAAATATGCTAGTATATCCACTAGTACGGTAATATACACGTCATTATGACACTGAAAATAGTGTCAAATCGTACCCGTTACATGACAGTTGTAGATAAAATTGTAGTTACATGTCCAAGAACCCAAATATTTTATACATAAAAAAACCTGCCAATTTTTTGGAAATATTTCAAATATGAGAGACTCCAAATATTCCTAACATACAAGATAATAAAATCAGTATTTTAACGAGATCCCACAAGAAACCTCATCTTATGCAAACCGCAAACCCCATTGCTTAATATCGAATTCGATCTTCCGGCATCTGAGGTCTGAAATATCAATAGGACCTAAGTAGTTTGTGTAAAATACGCGAAGTGAATATAAATCGACGATACTCCGACCTCCCAAGGGGTTTAGTGCAACTGAATCCGAGTGCATAACTCTGTGTATAAATATAACAACTGTGACTGTACTGTACACACCGCAATGTCTTTGTCTATGTAGATCAACTCTTAATTAATTTAGAACGAATAAACAAACTGCTACACATTTCCGCGTTTGTTTCGGTATGCCGGCGAAATATTTCGGGTTTCTGTTAGCTTAAGTTTTTGAAAGATGTAGTTAGAGAAAAGCAGTTGAAAGTTTTTATTGATACGTGGAAAATAGAAGTTTACATTTACCATTTTGTTACTATAATAACCCCCACACATATCTAATTGTTCTTTTTTCTCTTATTTTTTGGGAATCAAACCATAATAATAATGTTTTTTTTCCAAATGACATTAAAAGCGGCGTTTTAATGACACTTGGCAGGCAGAAAAAGTCCACTTTTACTGCCTAGGCAGAAAAAGTTCGTTGCTAGGCAACCTTCCAAGTAATAATTTAAATCAAACTGGTGATTAAAATTGACAATGACATTGAGAAAACTCAAAATGATGCTGATGACAATAAACTGGTTTTATTGCGTGAAATTGGAACAAATTTGAAGAAAAAATTATATGTTTCACACGGCAGAAAAGCAAATTTTATGCCTTGGCTGGTTTCATAGCCGAGCGTAGCGAGGCTATGAAACACCAGCCGCGGCATTAAATCTTGTGCTTTTATGCCTAGTAAAACAAATAACTATTATATTTTTAATTTCGACGTTTCGGTAGCGTTCCAGCTACCGTTGTCAAGATTACTTAGTTATTGAATAATTTTTGGTCCCTATCTGACACAACGAAAAAAATTAGACAACTAGACAATCAATAATATTTTCCTACGACCATATAGGAAATCAACATATATCGCACTCTCTACTCTGGCGGAGAGTTTCTCATATCACCATAGTGACGAGAACCGTGCGCTATGATATCACACTAGTATGATATCATATCGCACGGTACGCATGAATTCGATTAACGTGGTTTTCTTATTTAAATTTACCTACGTAATAACTACAAATATAGCACAAAACACAAAATCTCTTCAAAAATTATTAAGATTCGCCAACTTTTTTGGGATAAAAAAAACAACTAGGTACGGCCGGAAATCGAATCGCGGTCTACTCCAGCATTCTCCGAATTGTCATGACGCTGTCAAATGTTCTTATTTTGGGTAAATCAATTTATAAAGAATTAAAATGTCTTCTGCGTAATTTTGTGATTATTTTAAAAATAGTCATATGTTGTAGGTAGGTACAGTTATTGCTGTTTTCAAATAAATAAAACCATTATATTTCGTAAATTTATGGCGTGATCGTAAAAAATATATATTAATTATAAAAGTGAAAAATAATAAAGTAGGCTTATGTCAAAATTCTCAAATTATAACACAAAGCATAGAAATAGTTTTTGAAAGGTGTAAGTGAAATATTTATTACATAAAAGTGTCAACGAATTATAATTGTGAGAAAGACTATTTCACTCATTTCATTTCCGCACTCACCGATGTCAATATGATTTTTGAAAAACCATTACATTAAACAATATTTGTTACAATTATCGCATGGTCGAAGGAAAAATAGTGTACATTACTTGTGCGAAAGTGATTTTTCACACTCATAGGAGTGTCTCACTTGGCTTGCGCCTCGTGAGACAATACTTCTCACTCGTGTGAAAAATGTCACTTTCCGCACTCGTTACGTAATATACTATTTGTAGTTTAAGACTGCAAAACTTTGTTGTCAAATTTTATCGATATGAGGGTATGAATACTCCCCTCCCCAAGAATTACAGATAAAAAGTAAATTGTTTTATTTTTTATCAAACTTTATCTTTTTTTCTAAATAATTCACAAGAATTATATTTGATAGTTCAAATGTATACATGGTATATTACATAACGTGTGCGGAAAGTGACATTTATTACACGAGTGATGTAATTTCACCAAATAATGTGTAATCAACATCTGACATATTAATACACAAAATGTTACAATTCAAGTCAACATAATTGATTTCAAAATCAACAATAACTATCATTAGTGACAAAAATTCAAGTAGTTTAACTATATAATATAGGTAAGTTATTACAATTATTAATTGGTTGGATAATTATAGAAATTGAAAGTGAAATTATTATTGTTCATCATACTTCATACATACTTATCATAAATACCTTTCAAGATGATTACATTTTCCGACCATTATAACAGGTGGTTTGGATTAGTTGGTACAAAATCGGACTTTTGACGAAAAGTACACGGGTTCGATCCTCAACCGTGCCCTAAATTTTTTTTAATCAAGAAAATGACAAAAATTTCACTTTTCAAATAGATTGCTCCAAATTTAGATATTACATAGGTAAATCTAATTAAACATTATATATTTGACAGCTTGCCAGTGGTCAATCTTAATGAAAGTAATACATTGGACAGCTTTTTTATTTGTACACGTACGGATAAGTTTTTTTTCCGTACGCGTATGGATAAAGGCCACTTTCCATAGAACTAGACAGTACGATATATGTCACTTTCCTATGTCATCGTAGGAAGAAGATTTATTTTTTTATTGGTGAACCATTTTACCTATTTAAAGCACGCCTCAGCGTGTTTAAATCGAACTTTAAAAAACGCGCGTGTTTTAAAGTTACCGTGGCAACATCAACAACTCGAGAAACGAAGTCTAAATCTATGCTCTAAATCATGTCTAAATGGCAATTTTTTTATTATTGATCTGACAGGAGTAGTTTGTAACTTCAAAACTTTTATTCGAACAATATTTGACAATGTCAAATTTATAAATTAAAATGGAAAGTGCCGTTGGTATTGTTTGAAATATTAATATTTCGATTTTTCAAATCTTAGGAAATGGTATTTAAATTAATACTATTGACATTACCAGAACTCAATAAGGTTGAACTTCCATCAAAATACAAATTAGTTTATGTTTTTCTCATTTCCATAACAACGCAAGGTATACATCATATACATCACGAATTCAACCATTTGACATTTAGTTCTTATTTCCATCTATGATTTCCATTTTTTGTTGTTGTAGTAGTTATAGACCAGTATTTATAATTTCAAGTGCACCAATAAAAAAATAGCGTAAAGTATTCGTGGATAACTAGTCTTTAAAACACGCGCGATTTTTCGAGCACGACGGCGAAGCCGGAGTGCTTGAAATAGAGCAAGTGGATTTATATCCACTTATACTTTAATATACTATTTTATGATATTTCGTCTTCCCCGCTAGACCTCATGATAATGGGAGAAGCAAGATATAGATGGATATTAAGCCGCAACCTGAGCAACAGAACAGTTAGATCCGGACACACATCAGCTATTCAAGAGTAACTCCGTCGCATATACAGATTGAGAAAATTCTATTCGCGACAAATACGACAAGGAAAATATTAGAAAAACTATTTGAAAGAGAGAGAAGAATAATTGTGAGCAGTCAGCGGTGGGCGTGTGTTCAATGCCCCCCATTTTAATCTGTAAAAGTTATTCCCACTTTTTGTCGGTAACAATGTTAAATACTAATAATAATTGTTAAATCGAAAGCAGTGTATAGATTTTATTTATTGCATATTGTAATTTGTCCATTTTTTTTCTTGAACTACATTATTTTTTTTTAATTCTGTTATTTAACGTCGGTCTATTTCTGCGACTGAGGCTAATTACCGACGCCAGGAGCAGTCTACCCCTAACCGGAAATTTTGGCGAACCCACTAGTGTTCCAACCAGTGGTAGCGTTCTTTAACGAGCCCAACATCCATGGACTCGGGTCCTCGGTTTCGCGTCTCCTCCGAAAGACGGCATATCTACATTATACCTCGTGTCCATTGGTATAATGCCTGCAAGCTGTGATATGCTACGCACCCTAGTAGTCTAAAGTGCACCCTAGTAGTCTTAAGTGTTTCGCTGCAGGCTGTACGGGCCCTATACGATGGTTTTCCCTGTCATGGTAACCCATCCAAGTACTAACCATGTCCGACCTTGCTTGACTGTAATTATCGCATCAAACGCGTTCCACTACAGTGCTGGGTCGTCGCCCAATAATATTATTAATCTCGATTTTCTCCCATTAAATACATCGTTATCCCGTATTCAAAGTCAAATGCAAATTTATTCCTTAGAAAGTACTCAAATATTCTAAACTGGCAACGCTGCTTTCATATCAGATTGGTAGCTGGAACTGAACACACACCCAACGATGACTGCCAACAATTATTCTTCTCTCTTTTTCAAGTAGTTTTTCTCATATTTATTTTCCTTGTCGTACTTGTGTAGACTTTTCGCGAACTGTAGATAAATACTCCAGACAATGAAATAGCAGATCAAACTTCAAAAGAAGAATTTTCCTCTAATTAACCAACTACAAAACGATTGAAAGACTTTTTTAAAAAAGGTCGCTCACATCTCTAGACAAAAGGACTATAGACTAACGATCAACAAAATGATGTGAAGAAAATAAAATTTTCGTTTTTATCAATAATTTCGTTCTCACAAACTTTGTACATCAGTGAAGATAAAACAGAAATATAAATAAAATCTTTATTTATTTTAGATTCATACAATGTTAATATTAACAATGTTGTGATTGATAGATGTTCATTTCCGGTACATTCACTGAGTGTCCTTGTGGAAGAATTCATTCGGCGCGTGATCTGCAGTATAATCAGTTATTGTGCAGTTCTTGTTTACTAATGTCGAGTTAAAAGAACCATGAATAAGAGAAAACAATGCGATGATAATTGTTTCAATTTAAATGATTAAAAATACATTTGGAGATGAATAAATCCACATTAAACATATACTCTGTTTCACATAAGAATAAGAATAAGCCACGTGAAGTTGCAGTCGTAAGCGCGAGCTTACTATTAAAAACAGCGCTTCGTTGCAAAATTGACATTCGACTTTAAATCGGTAGCGTAACGTTTTCACATTTTGTAGCTTAACACAAAATTGGAATCTGTGGATAATTTTTCCTTCAATGCCAACAAGTTTTTTAGTAGCCATGGTTTTAGATCAAATAGAACACACAACACTAACAAATAAACTAGCTAAACGTCTAAGAATTTAAGGGAAATCTCGGTAGCCGAGTGGTTAACATACCGGACTTTCATGACGTAGACCCGAGTTCGATTCCGGGTGAAGAAATTTTTTTTCAATTTTTAATTTTATTTTTAAATAATTATTCTGCTCAATATTAATAACTACAACAGGCAGACGCTTGAAATATTTAGCAGAATATTCATTATTATAAATAAAGGTACGGTACCCTTTTTGCGGGAGTCCGACTGGCAACATCTATTTATAACAGCATCGCATATTTAAAAAAAGAAACCGTAACATTATACAAATTGTACATTTAAAAACTGTACGTTTATCACAAAAAATTAGTGAAGACATAAAATTGAATTGGTACGATTATGAATAAAATTGTTGAAAATTTTTAATTTCAAGTTATATTTATTTTACAGTTTATTCAAATGTTTATTTTATAGATTTTTTCTTGAATGGGTCGTAGAAAAAATATACTGTTCGACTCGTGTGGATTGTCCATATCGCACTCGAACGATTGAGCACTCCACCTACGGCGTCGTGCTCAAACTTCGTCCTCGTGCGATATGGCCATCATATCCACACTAGTTGCACAAACTACTATTTCCGCATGAGTCTTCCGTTCACCGAAGGACGCGTAGTAGTACATCATAAAATTAACGTTTAATCATATTTTCAATATTATTGATAATAAAAAGACCCTTTTCTAATTATTATCACTACATAGTAAGCACTTCAGTTTTTTCATAGTTAAATGTGGCAATGTCGAATGTTTTCGACTGCATTCCTTTCACGGTTTCAGATAAACTTGCCAAAGTATAGAGCTTAGTGAAAAAAAAAACATCAACACTCTTTCTGTCCCCAACCTTTCAATATCACTTCTCATTTTCAAACACATTTTCACTATAGGTATACAATATTTTATTTTATTTTATTGATAATAAAAAAGTTTTCCATAAGATTCCAACTTAGGGGGACATTGTATATATTTGTTTATATTGTATATATTTCCATTTCCATACATCTATTATCCAGATCATCCAGTATATCCTAAAATTATACTTCACACAAGCTCCTTTTTGAAAATTTAAAATGCAAACACATAATCCACCCTGCACCATTCGAGGAAAATGTAATTTGCAACAGACTTAAATTTCATACACCAACTTTAACTTTCGTATGGCAGTGTTGGGTAGTAACTCAACTTCTAAATTATTCAAATATTCATGTACATTTCAGTGGCCTTGAGCTATGAAGGAAAGCCATCCATGAAACACTTCAAACTCGCTTTTCACTTCACACCAATTGGTCAATCGTGGGGTGTTGTTATTGAATTGTAGTCGAAAGAAGTCATTTTATTTTCGGATCAGTTTTCTTTCAAAAAATCACTTTTGATGGTTGTTCTATATCCTCCCAATTAACTAAAGAGCAGTTAAAAATGGCTATTCGAGTACATACAGGGTTGGGACAAAGATAAAGGTAAACAAAGAGAACGATATTTATGAAAATTTGCAGGGTAAGTGCAATTAAACAAAATGCATCTGATGTACATTTTTTTGTTGATAATATACTTCCAGTTTAACCGGAAATGCCATCAACTTCTTTAATTTAAATAGGACACTTTAGATATTTTTACAGATTTTGAAAGAGCTTGTTATCTTGAATTCATTCATACTGAGTTTAGTGTGAAAAATGTGTAAAAACGAGGAATATAGAACTTTAATCAACCTCCTTAGAGTTTTTTGCATTAGAGCAAAAAAACTATTTAGATAAACTAATTGATGTTGTTTGTAGGCATAATAATAAATAAACGAGTACTGTTTAGTACGTCTTTTGTTCTCAAAGTGTCAAGTTCTAACTGACGGAAATAAATTTTACAATTTAGAATGGTTTAATTAAGTGAAAAAGAGCGTATTGAAATTTTAGTCCAGGAACTGAAGGGACAAACCTATCAATATATTTGTCCAATAATTTTTTTTTGGTTGATTTGTAGGTCTTGACAGGTACTTCAAAGGGAGGAAAAGTTCTCCAAGATTGCGCCTTGGCTAGGGGTCCAAAATGGCCCCTAAGCCCCCCAAAAACGGTTTCCCGCCATTATCTCCTGAAATACGAACTCCGAAAACGACTGAAAAATGCAAATAAATAAATAAACTTTCTATTGAAACGCCAAAAAGATACTGAAAAAAAATTTCTAGGAACATTCAGGACCTCCCCAGACCCCATTTGAAAAAACAAGGGATAATAAACCATTTAAAATAAATAAAATGTCAAAGATTTAATGGAAGAGGCCAAAATATTGGGGAAAATAACATTGGCCACTTTTTGCAATGTCCTCGACGGGCGAGAACGGGGTTTAAGATACACATATTGATACCTACGGATATTCCCATTACAATGAACTTTAAATCATCGAAAAATATTAATTTTTGACCGAGTTATAAAAGAATTAGTCCGCCGGTTTACAAGTTAATTTTATAGACGGTAGCATTTATAGAGGTAGTGCAGCCGCGTAAGCGAGGGGACGTTTGGATGCGATCATCTCGAAAACTATTGCATTTTGGAAAAAAATGATAGGGACCATTTTTGTAGATAATTTAACGACCTTCACTTTTTACCTGAACAAAAATTTTCCAAATTGCATATTTCGGGAGATAATGGCGGGAAACCGTTTTTTGGGGGGTCGTTAGGGGCCATTTTGGGCCCTTAGCTAAGGGGCAATCTTAGAGAACTTTTTCTCCCTTTAAAGTACCTGTCAAGACCCACAAATCAAGCAGAAAAAAATTATTGGACAAATATATTGTTAGGTTTGCCTATGTTCAGGTCTTCCGTTACTGAACTATTTTAATGAAGATCGGTTATGGTGATCATTCATTCATTCAAACGTTTGGGTTGTGCTCAACAGCCCGGGCACTTGACCTAAGTCATTGTACCATTATGGTGATCATGTTAGGACTCATGAAAAACTGTGTCATATTTTTAATAATTTGTACCCGGAGAGAAATCCTATATCACGCTCAGTAACTAAAACATTACAATTCCTGGGATTAACAGTTCCTGGGAAGAACAGTTCCCGAAAAAAAAAACAGTTTCTGGAGAGTCTGACTGTTTCTGGGGCACAGGTTTTGGTTTGACGAGCAATTTTTCTGGATCATAGATTCCTGAGTGGCAAACAAGCCTCTGGGTCACAGTTCCTGTTAAACTAAAAAGTTTCCCAAATACCGTTCCTACAGACAATCCATAGTACCTATATAGACAGCTACATCATCAACATCAATGTCTACTTCAAACAACTGTATTATTATTCTAAGTATTTTTTTGTATTCGCTACTAACCCTTTTTTTTAAATACTGTAAATTTTCAAGACTGTAATTATATTCATTTTTTTTACTCAGTTAGTTTTATTTACTATGCAGAAACTTTAAGTTCTTTTCTTTTTAAACAGATTAAAGTTAGCTGACCATTAAATTTGATTTTTTTTCTACCTCCAAATTTTATTGGTTAGTTAGGCAAGAACCTACATTATTCACTTTAAATTTTTTTTACGTCATTCAACATCATAATTTCATCAGCGAAATTGAGCAACTTTTGTTTCATTGGCGCTCAAAGGCAATCACAAATTTGGCTTCGTTACAATGTTTTAATACAACTGGGATGGTAAAAATTTGCTAAAACCTGGAAGACCGCTGACTGCAACGAGCGAAACTGTTAAACAAAATATTGCAATCGGTTTAGAAGAATCACCTCAAACTTCCGCCACAAATTTGGTGGATGGTATCAGTCGATGTTCTGTAGGAAAGATATTAAAAAGTGAAAAGTTCAATCTAGATTACTGAAAGGTGTATCTACTTTATAAGCTCTTGTGCGTCTTCATGGGTGAACTCATTTGAAAATTTCCCAGAAACTGGATTTGGATGTTTTTTTTTTCATGAAATCCAATATCTATTTTTGTTCTATTGATGCATTGGTAGTTCTTTTATTTTCAATGAGGGGGGATTTATCCGAGATGGATTTATCATATCAAAATAATAGAAACTGGAAAACAAATAACAAAAATTAATGCGCATGTTCCATAGCCGACACGAAGTGCAAGTCGAAGTGAAAGTTTACAGCTTGCAAGAAACTTCGACGACTTCAACTCTGACGCCAAATTGCGTTGTGAACGATCACACTGAAATAGATTTGCTTAGCTTGCGTGCCAAAGTGCCACTTGGCCAGATAATTGATTACGAATGTACCCTTATTATTGCTAACGAGAGTTGCTTATTATTCTATCACAAGAGAGAATGTAAATACATTTTATATTGGGGGCAGAGGAGTTGCAGAATATTTCTTCAATCTCAGCAGCATTTCCCTTGTCAAACTTTGTTATTGTAAGGTTATAATATTCTGCTATTTTATTTGACCTTGAACCTTGGGAGGTTTCATATCGTTTTTTACCAAATCATCAATTTGTAAGAGTAACATATGTAGATTCCACAAAGTCTAAACAGTAAATTCAATTTATTCGCATTTTTTGCTCGTTTCATATAAATTATTTTTTTTCTGTGACGAGAAAAAATTTGACATTTCATCTCTGTTGACAGGAAACAAAATCTAACTTTTCACGAAATTACCTTTTTCCTCGGGAAAAAAGTGAGTACTTTTTTCCCGGATATACAGTGCTATTCAAAAGTTCCCTCCCCCTCGTATCTTTTGCACGGCTACACTCACATTAATAAAATTTGGAGGGTGAAAATAAAGTGTTGTAAACTTCTCTACGAATGGTAACAGGTGACGTAATAGTAATAGATTACGTCACAGTGCCACTCTGGCCAATAATATTAAATAGGACCTTATGGCAAGTGATATCTCGTTTGAAAGGCATTGACATTGGCTACATAGCCATATTAATTTTGTTTGGATAAAAACTAATTTTGACGGATAAATTAAATAAATACCAAAATTATTGAAATTATTTTTTTAAATTCTATTAATCAAATATCAACCTAAGATTCTTATAGCAAGTGTTCGAAATGTGCTCCATCTACTTCCTGACAGTAATACATCCCATTAGTTAACTCTTGCCGTACTCGTTCGAATGTGTCAGCTGAAATTGCATTGCATTCTTCAATAATTCTTTCTTTCAAAACGCCAATGCTATATGGTGCCGTAGTATAAACCTTGGATTTCAAGTACCCCATTAAAAAAAATCTAATGGTGTCAGATCTGGTGACCGAGGTGGCCATTCTATAGGACCTCGCCTGCCGATCCATCTACCTCGATATTCTTCATCCAGGTAACGTATTACTGCACCATAATAATGTGCAGGAGCACCATCTTGTTGAAATGTTATTTCCAGATAGCCGAATTCATCTGGATTATCTTCCAGAATTTCAAGAATTAACGGCTCAATTGCATTTTGTAACATCTCCAGATACACTTCACCGCTTAAATTTGAATTTAGGAAGACAGGACCAACTATGTGGTTTCCCAACATACCTGACCAAACATTGACTTTTTCTGGAAATTGGGTATGGTACACGAAAGGTGTCACTCCAATACCTTACATTTTTTGTATTCACATTTCTATTGGGGCAAAAAGTACTTTCGTCACAAAAACAAATTGTTTTTGTGTAATGTCGGTTTTGACTAATTTTATTTGTCATACATTCACAGAATTCGAGTCTTCTGTCGGGGTCATCATCCGAAAGGTGGTGCACCATTTTTATGGATGCGATTTATTTTTAGCCAACACTCCCATACTGTACTTTTACTTACTTCACAAATAGACGCAACTTTAGTTGAAGAGGAAGTAGGGTTTACTACCATTTCAGCAACTATATCAATTTTTTTATCATCACTAAATGTTGGTCGACCAGATCTTTTGGCATCTTGAACACTACCTGTTGCTTCAAACTTGTGAAGAAGCTCCCTCAAATAAGTTCTCGAGATAGGGCGATCTGGGTATCTCTCATTAAATAAACGTTCTGCTTCATGGAGATTCTTTCTAGATTCACCAAAATTGTCGGCTTAAACGTCTCGTTGAGTAATAACAAAATTAAATATTTAAGCTATTTAGAAAAACTTTGCAAAGCAACAAATACTATTAAATTAAAAACGTCAATTTTTTGGTATTTATTCAATTTATCCATCAAAATTAGTTTAAACCCAAACAAAATTAATATGGCTATGTAGCCAATGTCAATGCCTTTCAAACTAGATATCACTTGCCATAAGGTCATATTTGAAATTATTGGCCAGAGTGGCACTGTGACGTCATCTATTACTATTACGTCACCTGTTACCATTCGTAGAGAAGTTTACAACACTTTATTTTCACCCTCCAAATTTTATTAATGTAAGTGTAACCGTTCAAAAGATACGAGGGGGGGAGGGGACTTTTGAATAGCACTGTATATACAATACATATAGATAAAGGAAGATATTTGATGTTAGAATATTTTATTGAACATAAGTTACACTTCCTTTATAATTTATATCAAAAGTACACTTATTAAATGTGCATTACATGAATGACATGTTCATTGAACTATTCGGTACAACAGACGAATTTTCTTGTGTTGAAATAATATTTTTCTCTGACATGGACACAACTGCTGTTGATGTACCTGGCCACAAATCGGGTGTTATTTCAGAACTGCCACACGTTCTGAACACTTTATTAGCAATTTCTGTTCTGTGTGCCACCGATTCATTAACATACCCTTCAGCGACCGTTGATGACTTCCAGCCGCCATGTTTCTTTAGTGTCATCAGGATTCAATTAAAAGTGTAGCAGACGATCTTCGAAATGAATGACCTGTATATGAGTTACCATTTTCAAGTTGAAGAAATTAGCTACTGTTTCAGGTACCATATAAAACTGATGTTTACTCACAACCTGATTGATACATTTTCCATTGCGATATGCATAAAACAGGCGGCAATCCTTTGCTGCTGCTGCTGGACGAAGGGCTATGTACATTCGGTAATATTTAATATATTCTTCAGTAACTACAAATCTCCTGTTTACATCATTCTTTGTTTGCTTCGGTTTCACAATTAATAACTTTCCCGAATATTCAATATCATCTAATGTTACCTGGCTGATTTCACAAATTCGACAAGCTCTTGCAATCCCAAATACAACAACAACCTTGGCCATTAAATAAACTTCATCGGGTGCATTATTTAAAAAATCACTAATTTGTGTACTCGTAAAAATCGCAGCTTTCTTGGGCGAGTAGCCTTTCCCATTTTGTTTCAGAAATGTAATTAATACGCAGTTTAGTAAATTTTCTGCGATTTAGCTGGCAATAATTTTCGTTACGCTACTTGCACTGCTTCTATCAATTCCGGTGGAGTCAGAGAAAACTCGGAATCAGACATTTTTCCACTTTATATTATTCAAAATAACTCCTGAACAATCACTACGCAGGTCTAATTGTCGCTATAACTACAACAACTTACTACTACTAAATGTGCAGGCGAGCCTTGTCCTGGACAACTCAAGCCAAGGTTCCGACACTGAGGCCACTGGCGGGCCCATTGTGCCATTCCTGCTACCTAGGCATCCATGAAACCGAGCCCTTCAATAAAGGCCTCAACCTTTTTCAATGGATGTCTGTTTGTGTCTCCAGGGGCCATAACAGGGACTCCGAAGATTCGCCTGCGTAGTACAGCCCAGTGTGGACACTCTAAGAGAACATGGACTGACGTTTCGTCAGTCATGCCGCAACCCCTACATAGGGAACTTTCCTCTACACCTAAGTTGTGGAGGTGTTTCCTCATACAGCAGTGCCCTGTTAGGAGTCCTGCTATCTTCCTTAGCCTACTCCTTGGTAGTTCAGTGACTGCCCTGGCGTGCCCATCAGTCCATCCCTTCAGTAGAAGTTTGGATTGTCTAGGACCCTGCAGAGCATTCCAATGAGCGAGGTGCTGATTCCTCAACCACTTCTTCGTCTCCTTGCGTATTTTTTGTTCTGTTAGGCACAGGGTCGGGCCCGTGCCGCAGAAAGGAGCTGCCGCCTCTTTCTGCGGCCCAACAACTTCCTAGTTTAAAAATTCAAATTTCATATCATATATCATAACATTCTGACATTAATATATTGTAATAATAATGTTCTTTCACTATTAAATCGTCGTTTTTTCTGTCACAGAAAAAAATAGTGTATTATAAACGGGAAAAATATTAGATTTTAGCTCTCGATTTCAACCTCGAGCTAATCTAATACCTTTTTCCCTTGTATAATAAATAACTATTTTTTTTTCTCAATTCATCCTTCTAGAAACTTTTTTATTTTCTATATTACTTCCGCTTTGGTGAACCAACACCAGTTTTAACCTTTCCTGCCGAGGAGTACTTATGTAGATTAGAAATTAATTCATCCAAATATAAAACACATCTCGACATTTTCAATTTCCTAGCGAGCTCTTTGAAATGCATAAACTTTCTGTATTTCAGTTCTGAAGTGCCTCTTAACATATTCATAGACATACAGGGTACCTTGGACTACTCCTGCCAATTTATACTTGAAAACATTCAGAATGCTGATGTTTTTCCGTGTATCTAGGAATATTGTTGTATTATTGAAATGAATATAACAATAAGAGTAGTATTCACTTTTTATACATCCGTAAACAACAAAGTACAGACCTGACGAGAACTCTCAGTGGGACATTAGAAAAAGACGCTACGAAAGGTACGTCTGAATCCCATTTTGAATGAGGTGATTTCTCCCGATTCATAGGTCGCGCTTGTGCGAAATCAAAATTTTCAAGTCAAAGATTAGGGTTAACATTTGTAATACATTTAAACGGTTCATTATTGTGATATTATGATTAGGATGAATCAAACACCTGCCTTTTTCTCCATTTCTTCCAACGTAATGTGTTAGAAGAACATTAACAATCGATGACGCTCACCAAAAAGGTAATTTTATGAACTCTATAGGTACCTACTTATTAGATTTAAATTTAAATATTTGATAACATCGTATCCTTTTTTTTTAGTTCAAAAACATTTATTTATCCCGCATCAACTTCTATGAGTTATTAGCGGGGGAGACGTATTCTTTATATGCACATTATTAGAATGATTATTCAAGATGGAAGGAATTGACAATAATTCAGATTCAGAAATTGAAATTTTGGAAAACTTTCAACCTTTTGCGTCAAAAATCAAGAGAAAAGTATGAATAAAACGATAGAAACGTTTAAATGCATTGTTTACTCGAAGCATACAAGGAAAGGTTAATAAACTGTTAATTACGTCGTAACACAGTAAACCCATTCACTTCACTCGAGTCAAGTTATACGACTTATGACAATAGTAGTGGGATACAATAGAAAACATTAAAATCTACCGTAAAATTCAGTTAAGTATAGCTACTGTATTTTTTTATCATTTCATACATAAGTTTTGGAACTTTTTAACATTACTTTGAAATTTTCGAGTGTTTTAATGACACTTTCACTGAAGTTTTAATGATTTTCTTCATTTTGAGCCAAGCTAGGTCTATTTGGCATTTATTAGGAGCAATTATGCCGGATTAGCCCAGTTTTGAGAAGCCCCACCTTCAAATGCCAACTTGCGCCATAATAAACTTTGGGATTCTCTACAATAGAAACTAACCACTAGTCTTACAAATTTCCATACATTCAACTTTATTTCCGGATAAATGTTTGTGTAATAATAGCTCGTATACACTGCTATTCAAAAGTCCCCTCCCCCCCTCGTATCTTTTGCACAGCTACACTAACATTAATGAAATTTGTAGGGTAAAATAAAGTGTTGTAAACTTCTCTACGAATGGTAACAGGTGACGTAATAGTAATAGATGACGTCACAGTGCCACTCTGGTCAATAATTTTAAATAGGACTTTATGGCAAGTGATATCTCGTTTAAAAGGCATTGACATTGGCTACATAGCCATATTAATTTTGTTTGAGTTTAAACTAAATTTGACGGATAAATTAAATAAATACCAAAATTATTATTTCACATTTAAATATTGAAGATTTTTCAGTCCGCCTCTGGTTAGTTGTCAAAAAAATTGACGTTTTTAATTTAATAGTATTTGTTGCTTTGCAAAGTTTTTCTAAATAGCTCAAATATTTAATTTTATTATTGTTTAACGAGACGTTTAAGAGTTTACATAGACAAAATGGTACGTACTCAAGCCGAAAAGTTGCAGCTATCTTAATAATTGGTGAATCTAGATAGAATCTCCATGAAGCGGAACGTTTATTTAATGAGATACCCAGATCGCCCTATCTCAAGAACTTATTTGAGGGAGCTTCTTCACAAGTTTGAAGCAACTAGATGCCAAACGATTTGGTCGACCAACATTTAATGATGATAAAAATATTGATATAGTTGCTGAAATGGTAGTAAACCCTACTTCCTCTTCAACTAAAGTTGCGTATATCTGTGAAATTAGTAAAAGTACAGTACAGAGAGTGTTAGCTGAAAATAAATTTCATCCATACAAGTTAAAAATGGTACACCACTTATCGGATGACGACCCCGACAGAAGACTCGAATTCTGTGAATGTATGACAAATAAAATTAGTCAAAACCCACATTACACAAAAACAATTTGTTTTAGTGACGAAAGTACTTTATGCCTCAATGGAAATGTGAATACACAAAATGTAAGGTATTGGAGTGACACAAATCCTCACACCTTTCGTGAATAACATACCCAATTTCCAGAAAAAGTCAATGTTTGGGCAGGTATTTTGGGAAACCACATAGTTAGTGCTGTCTTCCTAAATTCAAATTTAAGCGGTGAAGTGTATCTGGAGATGTTACAAAATGCAATTGAGCCGTTAATTCTCGAAATTCTGGAAGATAATCCAGATGAATTCGGCAATCAGGAAATAACATTTCAACAAGATGGTGCTCCTGCCAATTATTATGGTGCAGTAAGACGTTACCTGGATGAAGAATATCGAGGTGGATGGATCGGCCGGCGAGGTCCCTTGAAATCCAAGGTTTATACTACGGCACCAGATAGCATTGGCGTTTTGAAAGAAAGAATTATTGAAAAATACAATGTAATTTCAGCTGACACATTCGAACGAGTACGACAAAAGTTTACTAACAGGATGTATTACTGTCAGGAAGTAGACGAACACTTGCTATAAGAATCCATTGTTGATATTTGATTAATTAAATTTGAAAAAATAATTTCAATAATATTGGTATTTCTTTAATTCATCCGTCAAAATTAGTTTAAACCCAAACACAATTAATATGGCTATGTAGCCAATGTCAATGCCTTTCAAACGAGATATCACCTGCCATAATTATTGGCCCGAGTGGCACTGTGACGTCATTTATTACTATTACGTCACCTGTTACCATTCGTAGAGAAGTTTACAACACTTTATTTTCACCCTCCAAATTTTATTAATGTAAGTGTAGCCGTTCAAAAGATGGGAGGGGACTTTTGAATAGCACTGTATAATTTGAGTTTTAGTTTCTCCTGTGTCCACGTCTCTCTATTTTAACAGAAGCAAACGATGCTCACGTTTTCAAGTATCTACTTGAGATTTTCCGGTACATAGTTAATTTCACCCGACCCAATTCGCTCGAGTTGCATTATTAAATTGAACGCCAAGAGATTGTGTATAATCGCAGTCGTTTTATCAACTTCTTGTGACAGCTGTCGAGGAAAGTGTTAAAATACCATCACTATTTATATGTCTACTATGGAGGATAAAAACAGATGTTCATCATTAAAAATCGGTTTAGTATTCATTGGGATATTTCTCATCTACTTCGGTACTGCAAGCATCAAATGTGATGTCGAGCCCGCCCTCATGCGCACAAACTCATCTTCAATGTTGTCGAGTCCGCCC